>OY998180.1:51977332-52177332 GCA_963921935.1 Galeruca laticollis
TCCTAATATATGAACAATTTCAAAACTATATTCTTGTAACAATAGATTCCAACGATAAATCCTATTATTCCCAAATTTATTATTCAAAATCCCTTTCAAAGCTGCATGATCAGTTTCAATATAAAATTTATTAAATGAAGCGAAGTTTTTGTATAAAAGTGTATAATTTTCTTTTTTATTGCAAAGCGCTTTCGACTTTCGTCATCATCAGTGCTTCCTGAAAGTAAACACTCAGTTGAGACTACCGAAATTGAATTTAAAAAAGAGAGGTTATAAAATTAGGAAAATCAAGTGAGTGCTTACAAGTCAGGTAACAAGAAGTTTCAAATATGTAAAAAACATTGTTTAAAATTACAAAATCATATTATTCTATAAGAGAACTAACGAAAAACATGTTAGAACCCAGGCCTTGTGGTTATGTAAAAGCAAAGCTGACAAGACAGAATGTGTCAAGTCAAATGTCAAATATCAAAAGTCACAGTGAAATACCAGTACCAACTTGAAGAGTGGTCTAGTACCGATTGCAAAGGAAGTGTTACCAACTTTAATTTAATTATGTTTGATCCTCTGATGGAGGGGAAGGAAATCTCTGTCCAAGTTTACTTGCGTATTCAAACAGAGCTGATTTTTTGTAAGTTCTTTGGAGATCTCCAGTTCTTCGAACAGATCCAATCTAAGAAAATTTTTATTATCTATTTTGTGTAAAATTTTTGAATTTCTGTTGGGGCTAAAATTATGATTATGGAATTTGAGATGATTACCAAATATAGATTTATCTGGTCTCTTCAAATGTTCGTTGATACGCGTAAGAAGTGGTCTACAGGTTCTACCAATGTAGGAGGCAGAGCAATCAGCACAATCAAGCCTATACACACCGCTACTTTTCAATTTACTGATTTTGTCTTTAGAATTGACTAAATGGTTACTTAAATTGTTAAAAGTTTTAAAACAAACTTTAGTACCAGGTACTGTGTCTTCAATGAATTTGGAAATGTCACTGCACATGTTTTGATCAAAAAATGGTAAGGAAAAATATATCACAGAAGGTGAATTGACTACAGGAGAGGTGCAGAAGGCAAGTCTTCTGTCTGTTCTATGTTTAAATTTATTAATCAATTTAAGAATAATGTAAGGTTGATAGCCATTGTTGACAGCAATCTGTTTCAATATATTGACTTCGTTATTGTAATTTGAATGAGAAAGAGGAATTTTCAAAAGCCTGTTAACATAGCAGTTAAAGGAGGCCACTTTATGTTGCATCGGGTGATAAGAATTAAAAGGAATGACGTGATCCGTCTGAGTGGGTTTCCTGTAAATAGAAAAATCTAATTTGTTATTCAATTTAGTTATGGTGAGATCTAAGAAGTTTAATTTATTGTCTAATTCAACTTCAAGAGTAAAATTAATATTGGGGTGTAAATTGTTTAGGGATTCAAGAATGTCAAGAGCATCGTTGGAGTTACCTTCAATGAAAACCAGGCAATCATCGACGTCACGGTACCAATTTAAAATTTTATTAATTTTATTAACAATGTATGAATTTTCCATGAAAATATCAGCTAAGAAAGGAGAGAGAGGGTTACCCATGGCTAAGCCTTCGGGTTGGTTATAAAATTTATCGTTAAAGACAAAAAAATCCTGAGAAATGCAAAATTCTAACAAAGCCAAAATGTCAGTTTTTTAGAATCAGAAACTGAGTGTAGGGAAAGTAAATTAGACACTAAAGGTAGCGTTTCAGTTTTAGGTATAGACGTAAACAGGTTGCTGACATCAAAAGATATCATGAGTGTATTGCTGTCAGGTTGAACATTTTTAATTTTATTAATTAAATCTAAAGTGTTACTTACCGAATTGGCCGGTTTGTAGTTGGTGATGTTTTTTATCAATTGCAAAATGAATGATGATAAGGTCGAGACTGGAGTGTTGTAAAAGCTTACCACTGGTCTGATTGGGACGCCCTCCTTATGTATCTTCGGTAGACCATATAATCTGGGAATTTGAGGATTGCTAGGAATTAAATTATATGGTTTGTTGAATTCACGAAAAAGATTGTCGCAAACTTTAATGTAATTTTTGGTTTTTGAAATGAATTTATTGAGAGGGTCTGAATTCAAAGAGATGAAGTTATTCGAGCCCAAAAAGTCTTCAACTCTTTGGATATACTCTATTTTATCAAGTATGACTAGGCAGTTGCCTTTGTCAGCTTTAGATAAGATGAGATTACTATTAGAAATTTTCTTAGTTAATTTATGTAAAGTCACATTTAAATTCCTGTGATTGGACTTCCTCAAGTAACTGGGGACCTCCCTGTGAGAACGTTGATATTTAGTTATAGTGAACTGACAGAAATTTCTAATTTTCTGTTTGGTTTTATTGTTATTGGAAAGTTTGTCAATTAAAACATCTAATTCTATGGAAAATTTTCTCACCTAAAACACAACACGGAGAGGAAAATCATCAAGAGTGCTGTTTGTAAACACTATGCCAAGTTAGATCGCACTAATGTGGACATGAAAATTTGTTATGATAGACTTATCTCAGACAATCCTTTAAATCTACCTTTACTTCAAAATTTTTTTAATGATTTAGAAGACCAAGTGGTATGTCAAAGCAATTTGAAATTCAAAAAAGTAAACAAGAAACTTAACTCACTCATTCTTAGCAAGAACAGGCAAAACTCTCAACCTTCTGTTTAAAAGTTTTCAGAATTTAAATTTCATGAACGTATCAAAAATTTATCTGAGACTTCTTTTGATGATGACGAGATAGCTCTGCTATCTTTAGGTATGAAATTCTCACTGAATCCAGACCGGTCTGAAAAGGAACTCACCTCATTTTCCATAGAATTAGATGTTTTAATTGACAAACTTTCCAATAACAATAAAACCAAACAGAAAATTAGAAATTTCTGTCAGTTCACTATAACTAAATATCAACGTTCTCACAGGGAGGTCCCCAGTTACTTGAGGAAGTCCAATCACAGGAATTTAAATGTGACTTTACATAAATTAACTAAGAAAATTTCTAATAGTAATCTCATCTTATCTAAAGCGGACAAAGGCAACTGCCTAGTCATACTTGATAAAATAGAGTATATCCAAAGAGTTGAAGACTTTTTGGGCTCGAATAACTTCATCTCTTTGAATTCAGACCCTCTCAATAAATTCATTTCAAAAACCAAAAATTACATTAAAGTTTGCGACAATCTTTTTCGTGAATTCAACAAACCATATAATTTAATTCCTAGCAATCCTCAAATTCCGAAGATACATAAGGAGGGCGTCCCAATCAGACCAGTGGTAAGCTTTTACAACACTCCAGTCTTGACCTTATCATCATTCATTTTGCAATTGATAAAAAACATCACCAACTACAAACCGGCCAATTCGGTAAGTAACACTTTAGATTTAATTAATAAAATTAAAAATTTTCAACCTGACAGCAATACACTCATGATATCTTTTGAAGTCAGCAACCTGTTTACGTCTATACCTAAAACTGAAACGCTACCTTTAGTGTCTAATTTACTTTCCCTACACTCAGATTCTGATTCTACAAAAACTGACATTTTGGCTTTGTTAGAATTTTGCATTTCTCAGGATTTTTTTGTCTTTAACGATAAATTTTATAACCAACCCGAAGGCTTAGCCATGGGTAACCCTCTCTCTCCTTTCTTAGCTGACATTTTCATGGAAAATTTGGAAAATTCATACATTGTTAATAAAATTAATGGAATTTTAAATTGGTACCGTGACGTCGATGATTGCCTGGTTTTCATTGAAGGTAACTCCAACGATGCTCTTGACATTCTTGAATCCCTAAACAATTTACACCCCAATATTCATTTTACTCTTGAAGTGGAATTAGACAATAAATTAAACTTTTTAGATCTCACCATAACTAAATTGAATAACAAATTAGATTTTTCTATTTACAGGAAACCCACTCAGACGGATCACGTCATTCCTTTTAATTCTTATCACCCGATGCAACATAAAGTGGCCTCCTTCAACTGCTATGTTAACAGGCTTTTGAAAATTCCTCTTTCTCATTCAAATTACAATAACGAAGTCAATATATTAAAACAGATTGCTGTCAACAATGGCTATCAACCTTACATTATTCTTAAATTGATTAATGAATTTAAACATAGAACAGACAGAAAACTTGCCTTCTGCACCTCTCCTGTAGTCAATTCACCTTCTGTGAAATATTTTTCCTTACCATTTTTTGATCAAAACATGTGCAGTGACATTTCCAAATTCATTGAAGACACAGTACCTGGTACTAAAGTTTCTTTTAAAACTTTTAACAATTTAAGTAACCATTTAGTCAATTCTAAAGACAAAATCAGTAAATTGAAAAGTAGCGGTGTGTATTGGCTTGATTGTGCTGAATGCTCCGCCTCCTACATTGGTAGAACCTGTAGACCACTTCTTACGCGTATTAACGAACATTTGAAGAGACCAGATAAATCTATATTTGGTAATCATCTCAAATTCCATAATCATAATTTTAGCCCCAACAGAAATTCAAAAATTTTACACAAAATAGATAATAAAAATTTTCTTAGATTGGATCTGTTCGAAGAACTGGAGATCTCCAAAGAACTTACAAAAAATCAGCTCTGTTTGAATACGCAAGTAAACTTGGACAGAGATTTCCTTCCCCTCCATCAGAGGATCAAACATAATTAAATTAAAGTTGGTAACACTTCCTTTGCAATCGGTACTAGACCACTCTTCAAGTTGGTACTGGTATTTCACTGTGACTTTTGATATTTGACATTTGACTTGACACATTCTGTCTTGTCAGCTTTGCTTTTACATAACCACAAGGCCTGGGTTCTAACATGTTTTTCGTTAGTTCTCTTATAGAATAATATGATTTTGTAATTTTAAACAATGTTTTTTACATATTTGAAACTTCTTGTTACCTGACTTGTAAGTACTCACTTGATTTTCCTAATTTTATAACCTCTCTTTTTTAAATTCAATTTCGGTACTCTCAACTGAGTGTTTACTTTCAGGAAGCACTGATGATGACGAAAGTCGAAAGCGCTTTGCAATAAAAAAGAAAATTATACACTTTTATACAAAAACTTCGCTTCATTTATTTAAACAAGTGTATTCAGCTTCACGCATTTATTCAATTATCTACAGTATGGTAGCCCCAGCTGATTTTTACAGGAAGTTATCAATCAGAAGAAACTTGTTACACATAGATATATGGTTCTTAAACAGTTGTCTGAGAGAGGATGTAATTCCGAAGTTTGCTAGAACCTCTATGCCAACCAATATACCTTCTCACCTAAAACACAACACGGAGAGGAAAATCATCAAGAGTGCTGTTTGTAAACACTATGCCAAGTTAGATCGCACTAATGTGGACATGAAAATTTGTTATGATAGACTTATCTCAAACAATCCTTTAAATCTACCTTTACTTCAAAATTTTTTTATTGATTTAGAAGACCAAGTGGTATGTCAAAGCAATTTGAAATTCAAAAAAGTAAACAAGAAACTTAACTCACTCATTCTTAGCAAGAACAGGCAAAACTCTCAACCTTCTGTTGAAAAGTTTTCAGAATTTAAATTTCATGAACGTATCAAAAATTTATCTAATACTTCTTTTGATGATGACGAGATAGCTCTGCTATCTTTAGGTATGAAATTCTCATTGAATCCAGACCGGTCTGAAAAGGAACTCACTTCATTTTCCATAGAATTAAATGTTTTAATTGACAAACTTTCCAATAACAATAAAACCAAACAGAAAATTAGAAATTTCTGTCAGTTCACTATAACTAAATATCAACGTTCTCACAGGGAGGTCCCCAGTTACTTGAGGAAGTCCAATCACAGGAACTTAAATGTGACTTTACATAAATTAACTAAGAAAATTTCTAATAGTAATCTCATCTTATCTAAAGCTGACAAAGGCAACTGCCTAGTCATACTTGATAAAATAGAGTATATCCAAAGAGTTGAAGACTTTTTGGGCAAGAATAACTTCATCTCTTCAAATTCAGACCCTCTCAATAAATTCATTTCAAAAACCAAAAATTACATTAAAGTTTGCGACAATCTTTTTCGTGAATTCAACAAACCATATAATTTAATTCCTAGCAATCCTCAAATGCCTAGATTATATGGTCTACCGAAGATACATAAGGAGGGCGTCCCAATCAGACCAGTGGTAAGCTTTTACAACACTCCAGTCTCGACCTTATCATCATTCATTTTGCAATTGATAAAAAACATCACCAACTACAAACCGGCCAATTCGGTAAGTAACACTTTAGATTTAATTAATAAAATTAAAAATTTTCAACCTGACAGCAATACACTCATGATATCTTTTGATGTCAGCAACCTGTTTACGTCTATACCAATAACTGAAACGCTACCTTTAGTGTCTAATTTACTTTCCCTACACTCAGTTTCTGATTCTACAAAAACTGACATTTTGGCTTTGTTAGAATTTTGCATTTCTCAGGATTTTTTTGTCCTTAACGATAAATTTTATAACCAACCCGAAGGCTTACCCATGGGTAACCCTCTCTCTCCTTTCTTAGCTGACATTTTCATGGAAGCTTTTACAACACTCCAGTCTCGACCTTATCATAATTCATTTTGCAATTGATAAAAAACATCACCAACTACAAACCGGCCAATTCGGTAAGTAAAACTTTAGATTTAATTAATAAAATTAAAAATTTTCGACCTGACAGCAATACACTCATGATATCTTTTGATGTCAGCAACCTGTTTACGTCTATACCTAAAACTGAAACGCTACCTTTAGTGTCTAATTTACTTTCCCTACACTCAGTTTCTGATTCTACAAAAACTGACATTTTGGCTTTGTTAGAATTTTGCATTTCTCAGGATTTTTTTGTCTTTAACGATAAATTTTATAACCAACCCGAAGGCTTAGCCATGGGTAACCCTCTCTCTCCTTTCTTAGCTGACATTTTCATGGAAAATTAGGAAAATTCATACATTGTTAATAAAATTAATAAAATTTTAAGTTGGTACCGTGACGTCGATGATTGCCTGGTTTTCATTGAAGGTAACTCCAACGATGCTCTTGACATTCTTGAATCCCTAAACAATTTACACCCCAATATTAATTTTACTCTTGAAGTGGAATTAGACAATAAATTAAACTTTTTAGATCTCACCATAACTAAATTGAATAACAAATTAGATTTTTCTATTTACAGGAAACCCACTCAGACGGATCACGTCATTCCTTTTAATTCTTATCACCCGATGCAACATAAAATGGCCTCCTTTAACTGCTATGTTAACCGGCTTTTGAAAATTCCTCTTTCTCATTCAAATTACAATAACGAAGTCAATATATTAAAACAGATTGCTGTCAACAATGGCTATCAACCTTACATTATTCTTAAATTGATTAATAAATTTTAACATAGAACAGACAGAAGACTTGCCTTCAGCACCTCTCCTGTAGTCAATTCACCTTCTGTGAAATATTTTTCCTTACCATTTTTTGATCAAAACATGTGCAGTGACATTTCCAAATTCATTGAAGACACAGTACCTGGTACTAAAGTTTCGTTTAAAACTTTTAACAATTTAAGTAACCATTTAGTCAATTCTAAAGACAAAATCAGTAAATTGAAAAGTAGCGGTGTGTATAGGCTTGATTGTGCTGATTGCTCCGCCTCCTACATTGGTAGAACTTGTAGACCACTTCTTACTCGTATTAACGAACATTTGAAGAGACCAGATAAATCTATATTTGGTAATCATCTCAAATTCCATAATCATAATTGTAGCCCCAACAGAAATTTAAAAATTTTACACAAAATAGATAATAAAAATTTTCTTAGATTGGATCTGTTCGAAGAACTGGAGATCTCCAAAGAACTTACAAAAAATCAGCTCTGTTTGAATACGCAAGTAAACTTGGACAGAGATTTCCTTCCCCTCCATCAGAGGATCGAACATAATTAAATTAAAGTTGGTAACACTTCCTTTGCAATCGGTACTAGACCACTCTTCAAGTTGGTACTGGTATTTCACTGTGACTTTTGATATTTGACATTTGACTTGACACATTCTGTCTTGTCAGCTTTGCTTTTACATAACCACAAGGCCTGGGTTCTAACATGTTTTTCGTTAGTTCTCTTATAGAATAATATGAATTTGTAATTTTAAACAATGTTTTTTACATATTTGAAACTTCTTGTTACCTGACTTGTAAGTACTCACTTGATTTTCCTAATTTTATAACCTCTCTTTTTTAAATTCAATTTCGGTACTCTCAACTGAGTGTTTACTTTCAGGAAGCACTGATGATGACGAAAGTCGAAAGCGCTTTGCAATAAAAAAGAAAATTATACACTTTTATACAAAAACTTCGCTTCATTTATTTAAACAAGTGTATTCAGCTTCACGCATTTATTTATTTATTATTATAAAATTTATAAATAATACCTCCACTTTTCAACACAAAATATCACACTTGCCAATTCGAATTCTGTTTTACTATAATTTCTTTCATAACCCTTCGTCATTCTAGAAATAAAACTTATTGGAACCTCTCCTTCCTCATCTCTTTGTAACAATATTCCTGCAAATCTGTCCATTGACGCATCTGTCCTAACTATGAAGTTCTGGTCATATCGTGGATGATAAACCATAAGATTTTTTTTAAATTCTTCTTTTAATCGTTGAAAATCATTCTATCTTTCTTCAGTCCATTTCCATTTTACACCTTTTTTTTAAAGTTCTGTGAGGTTCTTTTCCTTTTTACTCAAGTCTGGTATAAGTCTTTTAAAATAATTCAATATTCCTAAAAATCCTCGCAAAGTTTTTAAATTTTTTGGTCTTCTATATTCAATAATAGATTTCGCTTTTTCTGGGTCCATTTTCAAACCAATTTCATTAATGACATATCCTAAATATGTTATTTCTTTTTGGAAAAACTGACATTTTCTTTCATTTATTTTTAGTCCCTCAGTATCCAATTCCCTCAATACCATATCCAAATGTTTCGAATGTTCTTCAATTGTTGTTCTAGAAAAAATCAAAATATCGTCAATATAGTGTAATACAAAATCTTCATATTTGTCCAAAATTCCATGTAGCGCTCTAACTAATGCTGAACATGCACTTTGTAGACCAAAAGGTACTACGCAGAATCTATATAAAACACCATCAATCGAAAAACCAGTATAATCCCTACTATTTCTTTCTAATGGTATTAACCAAAAACTATGTTTTAAATCAATTTTTGAAAATATTACTGAGGTAGTTATTCTTCCAAATATTGCATCAACAATCATTGGTGCTTCATATTGTGGCACTGTATATTTATTAACATTTCTTGCATCTAAACACAATCTTATTTCACCATTTGATTTTCTTACTACTACTAATGGATTAACAAATCTAGTTGTACATTTCTCTATTATACATTCTTTCAACATATTGTCAATTTCCCTTCTTACCTCTTTTTGATAATGATATGGAATAGGATACGTTTTAATTTTGAAATTCTCTATTCCTTTAACTTCTAATTTGTGTTCATAGTTTCTTGATATTCTTAAACCCTTCTTTATCAAATCTTCATATTTCCCTAATAAATCCAATACATATTTTTTATATATATCTGGGCATTTTATTTCATACTTTTCTAATTCTATATTCATGGTCTTCTTCTTATATTCAATATCGTCTATAATTTTTTGTTTGTTTAATATAATTGTTATTTTATTTATTTCTAACTTCTTTTCTTCAAACCAAATTATTACCCCATGTTTTTCCATTTCATCTATCCTTATTACTACATCTGCTTCCATATTTTTCATAACTAACATATTCATGTCTATTGAAACTCCCTTTATCTCTATTTCTCCTGTTACTGTCATATTTACTTCAGTTAATTTCTTTCCATTAGCTCCAATTAAATTTATTCTTGGAATTTTTATTTTGTTTTCTCTCAATTTTTTAATTCTATTCACTACACCTTCTTTAATTAATGATGCTTCTGACCCACAATCAATTAAAATCTTAACAATATTCCCATACAAATTTCCCCATAAATACAATAATTTAGATTCATTTTCCAATTCAATTTTATCTTCTTCTAAATTTACGAATTCACTTGGATGTTCATAATTACATTTACTAAGAATTTTGTTACTACCCTGATTATTAATAAAAAATGTTCGTTATTTTCATTTCCTTCTTCAGTTTGTATCTCATTACATCGACTATCATTTATCCTTTCACTGCCCTCATTTCTTTCTTGTCTTCTATTCTCTATTCCTCTATTCATTTGTCTTGTATTGTTATAGTTTTTTTTACTTCTAACTTGTCGATTATTCTCATTTTCTCTCCAATTTCTTCCCACTCCATGATTTAGGTCTCTATAGTATTCTCTTCTCTCTCTATTGTTCCTATTTTCTGACATTATTCCGTAATTACCATTCCTATTTTCCTGATAACAATTTTGTTGTCTATCTCTTTGCATATTTCCATTCATATTTCTTCTTCTGAATTCTTCATTCTCATTCACCCTTCTAAATCTGAATTCACCTAAATTAAAACTTCTTCCAATCCTTAATAAATAATTTGAAAATAGTTCCATTTTTTTATGTCATGTATTGCAATATTTTCTATAACATCTCTATCAAAATGTCTGGAAATTTACAATACAATCTCTTCTTCCTTCATTTTGGGATTTAAATATTGTGCAAAATTATATAATTTCATAGCATAATAATTTAACTTTGTATTTTTACTATAATCAAATTTTCCAAAACATAATTTTTCTCTGAATAAATTTTGTGATGATTCTCCCCAGAAATATCCCATGAACATATCTTCAAAATCTTCCTCATTTTCCATTTCTCTTGTAGTGAACCAAACTAATGCATTTCCCTCTAAATTCATTCTTACTATTTCTTTATAATCTTCAAATTGCCGAATATTCCTAGTTCGGTTTTTTATAATATTTAAAAATATTTTCGGATGTCTCTTATTAATATTCCCATTATATTTACAATAAATATCATGTCCTAGTTGGACTACATGTGTCGAACAATTTCCAATATTATTCTGAAAATTTTGCCTCATCTTTTCAAATTTTTCCCCCATATCTACTTGCACCTTTCTTGTTCCTTCTATATATTGTTCTCTAGAATTACTTGTCTTTTCTTCTATTTGTTGCAATAACGTTTCTTCTGTCTTATTTATTTTCTTCTCGGTTTTAACAATCTTATTGTCAAATTTATAAAAAAAATTCTTCGTTTCTTCAATATGTTCTTTTTGATTTTTATTAATTGTTTCCAATTCCTTTTCTACTTCTTTTTGTTGAGTATCATTTTTTTCTGTCATAACTGTTATTCTTATTTTAATGTACTCATTATCCTTTTTAATGCCATTCATCTCTTCTTTAATTTCTTCTTTGAATTTTTCATTCTCTTTAATAATCTTTTGTTTCATAATATCAAATTTCTTTTTTATATTCTCTTCCATATTTCTCATATCCTCTTTTCTATTTTCTTCCATGTTTCTCATATCCTCTTTCCTATTTTCTTCCATGTTTCTCATATCCACTTTCCTATTTTCTTCCATATTTCTCATATCCTCTTTTCTATTTTCTTCCATATTTCTCATATCCTCTTTCATATTTTCTTCCATACTTCTCATATCCTCTTTTCTATTTTCTTCCATACTTCTCATGTATTTCATCATTTCTTCAAACTGTTTATTTATATTCAAACATTCTGTTACACTGCTACTATCTCCAATTCTTCTGTTTTCTTGTCGTCCATCACTGTCTCCTTGACTTCTTCCTTCTAATATAGTCCCTTGTCTGGTCATCATTTTTAATATTCTATATATAAATTTATAGATTCAACCAAAATTATATAAATATTTTCTAAATTTCTCTTTAAATGCCAAAGATAAAATAATTATGTCAATTTTTTTTGAATTTTATATCTGTTTGAGGTTCCCTTAATTTATGGAGCCCCACGTTGGGCGCCAATTGTTGTGGTATTTTCCTTTTCTATTATGTATATGATTACTGAATGAACAATTTATTATTTCCAAATCTTTACAAATTTTGATATATTTCTAACTAATTGAACAATAATAAAAACTTACCCCAAAGATCTTTGGTTTACCACTTTCTTATAATTCTATAAAAATAAATTTTTAAATCCCCTCCTGCAACTACGTTCTCAAATTACTTCTGTATTGACCCCTTTTTGTTTAATCTATGTTCAACTTGTTGGTTCCTGCTCCTGAATTCTTCTCAACTTTTAAATCTCCTTATGAATTTGCTTCTGGTTTGAATCTAACTATATTTCACTTCCTGCTCTCGGCTCCTACCATACGAATACTCTTTTATTCCAGTTTAATAAGTAGGAATTCTTATACTTATGAATTTGCTTATCGTTTGAATCTAACTATATTTCAATTGCTGCCCTCGACTCCTACCTTGCGAATACTTCTTTACTTTTCTTCAAATATTGATCTCTCTAACTGGTTTTACTTTTCTTTCCAATTCAATATATTCAAATACTGCTTCTTATATTATTATTCTTATTTTCTTCTATGTTATATTCTTATAAAAATGGTTTCAATAATCAAATTCTTACTTGACTTTTCTCCAAAAATTCTTTCTGTCATCTCCTCATCATTTTTCATAGAGCATCTGCCAATGATATTATTCCAAAATTTCTATAGATCAACTATCTCTCAATATTATTGTTTTAAAATATCCATAAGAATATATATATATATATATATATATATATATATATATATATATAGAATATTGAATTTTAGTTTATTTTGTCATTGTAAATAACATTTTTTATAGAAATAAATCAGTTAATTTAATTGAGCTCTGTCTCCTTTGGGCTTACCTGGGCAATACGCGTTACAGCATATTGTCTGCGGCACTTAGAGAATTTATATATTTCTATAAACCTAAAGTTGTAAATTATTTAGATGATGTAATAAATTGATTAATTAAAATTATTATGTTTTATTTTTATCACCTTCTGACGTCACGTGATCTATTTAAGAAAATATGGTTGCATAAACTCCACCGATATTAGCTCAAGTGATTTCAAAAGTACATTAGAAGCCTTTCAGGAGCGATACAATCTTCACGTAACTGGTGAATTGAATAATGATGAGACAGTACGTTTAATATCTCGACCTCGATGTGCTGAATCAGAAAACAACTATAAACTATTTACTAAATGGAACAAGACACACATATATATATATATATATATATATATATATATATATATATATATATATATATTGGTATTTCCCAAGAGCTAATTCTACGTTGCTACGATTAACAGCAATAGCTTTTGGTATGTGGGAACAAGCCTCCAATTTAAAATTTACGCAGATTACGTCTCCAGCACAATATAAACCTGACATTACTATTTCATTTGGAAGCAAAATTCATCAAAACCGTGCCGACTGCAAAGGAAGTGATGCATGTCAATTCCCATTTGATGGTCCTGGACATGTGCTCGCTCACGCCTTTTACTCAACAGGCGATGATAATTGTATTGAGCTTCATATAGATGCTGATGAAAATTGGGGTTACACAGATTTCAACTTCTGAGGGAAAAGTTAGTTTTTTTATGGTTATTGTTCATGAAATTGGACATAACTTAGGTATGGCTCATAGTGATATTCAGGATGCAATAATGTTTTCTTGGTATCATGAATACACAAAAGAATTACATGCAGATGATATTATGGGGATGACTGTTCTCTATGGAGCTAAAAATTGTTCTTCCATGCCAACAACATCACCAATAAAAACGACAACAACAACAACCACAACAACAACAACGTCACCATCGTCAGTAAAAACAAAAGATATTGCATATTCCAATATTACAATCAAAAATGTATGTGACGTAAAAACACCTAGCTTTATGTTTCTGGCATCGGCTCCGACCTTTCCAAACTATCGTTTATACATTGGTTATCAAAATAATTTATGGAAATTTGACTTGAATGATGGACGTATTCCCTCGCAGCCTAATGATCTAATTGATTTTCCTCCCGCACATCTCAAGTCTACGTCAATTTCGCATATATTTCAAAATTCTGATAATGATCTATTCGTTTTCCACACCAACAACTATAGGATGAAAGGATTTTTTACAGCATCTTTTCCTGATTTGAATTTGAAGAGTTCGATCGTTGAGCCTCAATTATCCAAATACCGACAAATCAATGCCATATTTCAATCCAATAGCGGTAGAAATTTTATTTTTTACGACACTTATCATTATATAGAGTTCACCTTCAAACCCTCTTTTTCAATAAAGATGCGTGGACGAATTACAGACCAGTTTCCCGGACTGCCTCTTGAAATAACATTCGCGTTCAAGCTTACTGATGGACACATATATTTCTTCAAGGATGACACATATCAATATAGTGAATATACAAAGAAAGTTGTGCAAGCAGGAAAATTTAGTTGGACTCGTTTTGGAGTACCCTGTTGTAACGTAAAATCAAACCCCGTGCACCTATGTACTTATCCCACTTACGATAGGGACCTATTGAAAATAGATCGAACTTGTGTCCCCGAAATCATTTACTACTAATTCACTAAGTTACCAGCAGATCGGATGGCCGATATATGCCACAAGGTATTTTACCCGCTAGACTTCAGTCGAAGAAGGGAGGTTCGTATGCTGGTAACGAACAATCGAAATATAAGCTATATAACCCAAGGCGACAGGTAAACCGTACCCGAGTAAATACCTCCGTTCAATTCCCTAACCGTAGTTTACCCCCAATTCGGAAAGTATTACATAAAATCAAACTCGTAACTCAACTCACAAGAGAAATGATTTATTAAGGTGGTGGTTTGGTTTGAATACAGTTTTATATGGGTTACAAAATTTTGGGGAGTAGTTATTCCCACAGTGGACACTTAAGGTCCATCAACCCTTACTATAAAAAAAGATAAACAGATCGATATGAAATCCCTTATAGTTCAATATATACAATGATACAATTATTTAAAATCCTATATACCCCTACCCCAAAATTGATAACACAATGCTCAGAAGGATTTGAAACAGAAACCAGTTCTGAGTTGAGTTGGTACTGAAACTTGTAAAAAAAATTTACAATCATACAATGTGAAAACGGTGAGAACCTGAAGGGTTACCCATACCGTGGCTTATCTACGCATATCAAATTGTAAACTTACCAAAAGCAAAACAATATAAACTACCATAAACGTTCCGTGTGAGCTCAGACGCAACTTACCTACTCTGCCTAGAGTAATAAATGACCAAGAGAAATTACAAGCCACTTGTATGTTCACAAATGGTGAATGATATATACATACAATGTTATATATACACTATAAAAAAATAATTATAGAAAAATTTAAATGTTTAAAACTTGCGCGTCTTCACCCGCTGGTGATAAATCCTGACAATCCACAAGTTGTTCCTGAGGTAGTAATCACTAAGGTAAGGCTGCAAGCATCGCAGGAACGCCGTGGTACTACAAACCAACACCAAGTGACTCCGGAACTAATCCAATACGGAAATCCGAATAACCAAAAATCCAACAATACCCCAGAATATATGAATAAAAACCAAACCCTAAAAAAACACTAATTAGTGTAGTCACTATACTCAATTGACATAAAACCACCCCAGGAGTTCATCACATTTATCCAGTGTGACTCCTATTATATTATCCTACCAATCACCATTTACTACAAGAGTGGGACGGCCCACTTTAAAAAAAATCCCAAAGTAGACTTCAATTAAACCATCTATTTCATAACGTAAGCATATTACCCCCTATAAAGTCTAAAATTAACAAAACCCGAGATAACCACCCCTTACTAACAAGTACTTTACCCCCAACATACTATACACAAGCTCTATCCTGAACATATAATTAGGTGGTGTCATCTTATTCGCAACACTATGAGGAACAATTACTAGTTACAGCAAATGTTAAATAAAATAAATCTCACCTGTTTGGCTAGGACATGGTTCTCCTGTGTGCTGCTAATAAGTAGTTAAAAGCCGTTACATGAACTTAACCACATGGCGATGTAGGTGACTAGGCTTACATATCCATCTGCATCTCACAGATGAGGTCTGGACGAAATACTATCTCCACAAACTTCTCTAACCCACACTACTCCACCCAAACCAAACTACACCCTCAAATTCATGTTCCCCCGCGGGATGAATGTGGAATCTTCATACGAATTTGTTTTTGGGGCTCCCAATAAACACCTCAATTCAACACCACGCTGATCAGAAAGGAAAGAAACACGACAGGTTTCATTGACAACCCACCTTTCCGTTCGAGAGACACTCTCACTCGAGCTGTTTGGAGCACATACGCTCTATGACCTCGGAGTGAATTACTCTACTTGCACATCGCATAATAAAATCCCCCGTATAAAAACAATAATTGACTAATCAACAATAAACCCTATATTTACTAATATACCACACCCCACGACTATATTTACAAAATGAAACATCACCCATTATACCCTGATGTACATCCACAGTACACCGGTAGGCAATCATCCGTACGAATCACAGATCTCTTAACGTTTGTAAAAGAAGAATGAACGAGGCTTTTGACAGATCGCAAATCAGCTGTTTCATTCGAATAATGGAATGTTTTTGTTTACATTTCAATGGTACATAATATAAAGTTCACTCTTTTTAAGTGTATGTTCAGATTACTGTAACTATTCTACTGAGTGTAATTATTTCCTTTAAACTATTAACCCAGTTGGTGCTAAACAAATTGACGGCCAGGCTATTGAATCACTGAATTAATGGTATAACTAGAAATTGTTGACATACGAAGCTAGTCTGACTTGATATTAAGGTAGGAATGTTTATTTATTATGACCAAAACTGCATGATTGTTGACTTTTATGCGGCAGATTTATACTAACAAGAAAAACCGTAACACTGTCCAGATGAAGAATTGAAACAGCAATTGAGGACTTTGCTAGACAAAATTACAACTTTTTATGATTGATTGATATTGAAATATACTTTTTTTTGGAATAAACTTAGAATTTTTCATCATTCTGGAAGTTGTTTTTGTTCACCAATTTAATTTCTTAACATTGAATATAGTACACGTCACAATTATACCTCTGTATATATTAATTTTATGACTACATCCTGTATAATTCTGACCTTTATGAGCATATCCGTATAATATTAGAATATCAATAACATGTTTTTCTCCTTTGTTGTCTTGAGGCAACATATTGATAACAGTAATTACGTGTAATGTGTGTGTTGACAGTTTCGACAACATACGACACAGATTATACTAACCTAAACTAGCGTTGTTAAAGTACATATCATCGGATATAAATTGGAGGTATTTTGTGGCTACACCCTGTATAATGGATATAAGACGAATTTATCAAATTACATTCTTATCATAGCTTATTTATTTGGTGACCCTGGGGTCAAGGAGATTATTATGCATTTAATCAAAGTGTGGTGACCTTAGAGGCCGAGGATGTTATTCATTTAATCAAATTATATTCAATCCTCGTGTACTATTGAAAAATTTCCTCCAACATTTTGTAAAATATTCTAGGGATTTTTAAGAGGCCAAACAGAAATACTAATGTATGGTTTTATATTAGTAATGAAAAAAAAGTGTATTTTCGACAAATATGTGTGTCTATTAAGAATAACATATGGAAAAAACAATTGATAGGAATTATGGATGTTTTTTTTTGAAAAGTAAGTAAAAATGTGTTTTTATTATGAGATTTGTTTTAGATATACATTTGTTGGAAATATTCTTTGCGTAGACTTTATGATGATTGAAAAAAATAAGTGATGAAGTGTGTTTTGCCTTTTTATAAAACAAAACGAAGAGAAATCTTTTTGAAAAGGTTTATGGATTTAAAACGTTTTATTTATAACAATGTGTTGTATTTTTGATAAAGATTATTATAAGATTGTTGTTGTTGTTTTTTTATTGACGAAGACGTTAACTGACGGCACATATTTGACAATGTAAGTTGTCGACGACGACAGATGGAATAGACTGATAACAGAATTACAGACATGACTCTAAATACAAGACACACGTCATACGACAAAAGACACATTTGAAAGACGACACACACACACACACACACACACACACACTTATGACAGACCATACGACGGAAAACAAGAAACACACATGATATACGTCACACAGAAGATAGATGACACTGTATTACCGATACATGTTGGACAATGTGGGTTGACAGTTTCGACGACAGATGGCGTGTAATGTATGTTGACAGTTTTGATGACAGACGACACAGATTATACGGCATAAGACACACGTAATACGACACATCGCCCATGTGACAGACGACACAGACCATACGACAGAAACACATGACAGACGACACAGACTATACGTCACACAGAAGATAGATGACACAAGGTTAACTATATTAACGACACGTGGTGGATAATGTAGGTTGACGACGATAGATGGCGTGTAATGTATGTTGACTGTTTTGATGACAGACGACACAGATTATACGGCATAAGACACATTTGACAGACGACACAAATTATATGACATAAGACACATTTGACAGATGACACAGATTATACGGTATAAGACATACGTCATAGACCATTGACTGACCAATCAGAGATTAGAATGGCTGACCAATCAGAGGCAGGATGGTGGGCCTAAAAATGGCGCTGATGACGTCACAGGACGACACGGAACACATGAGAGTCGACACAGAACATAAGATACATATGACTGTTAACAGATGACACATTTGACAGAGGACACATACGACACGTATGACAGATATGGCACAGAACACATGAGTGTTGACACATTTGACAGATGACTTTTCACACATTTGACAAATGACAGATGACACATTTCGACAGATGACAGATGACCGCACCATGACGTCAGAGGGCGTGGTGATGACGTCAGAGGGCGTGGTCATGACGTCAGAGGGAGAGTGGTGGGGGGGCTCCAAGGTAAGGGGACTCCTACTGTTATAATATGTTAAAAGTGCTGGATAAAACCATCTGTGATCTGACCAATCAGGAATCTACAGAATTGCCAACTTAAATTGAAACCACTCCTCCTAGTTTAAAAACAGGGATTATCTGTAATTCTATTTTATTTGAAAAATTATTTAAATGCGAATAAATATTGTGTAAAACTTGTGTCACAATGACTTTCTGTTGTACTCGTGATTTCCGCAACTCACCACTTCGCGGTTCGTTGCACAAACTTCATACTACAAAACGAGTTATTGTGACACTTGTTTTATAAAAAGAAGGAGGCAATATGCAAACACATTCATATTATCCTTTCCCAGTCAAACAGCTCCCAAGATTCTTCAGTAGATTCTAGTACAGTTCCAGAGTTAAATAATTTAAATGCATTTTTAAATGTTATTTCTCAACAAAGTGTAACGCTCTTACGTCGTTAGTTAATGGGTTGGCGCCTTAACTACAGGTGATGGGTTACCTCGGGCGCCAGTTTATTAAAGTGGTATGCTCCACTCGCTCCGGGCAGCGTCAGTGAAGAATTAGAATACTCCAGGGGTCACTTATGGTGGTGACAAGAGTGTTGCGGCCGGTCGAGCAGATTTTACTTGCCTCCCCGGGTTCTTAACCTGGGTATTAGCTGCTTAACGTTATTACCTATTTGCGGAGGTTTAGTGGTAGTTGGAGTTGAAGAGAAGAGAAACCAAAAGTTACGTATTTACAAAGAGTCTTTACAAATAACGGAAAACTAAACTAAATGTCCTCTAATTCGGGTAGGTGGGGCAAAAGCACTAGTACTAACTACTATCCTACTGGTTCAAAACGGTCTCTACTACGGTGAACTACTACGGTGAGGAAAACAAAGCTATGCAAGCAGAAGCAACAAAAAATGGGCGGGGGTGCGGTGGACGGTTAGCGGAAGTGTGCAGAACTACTACGGATTGCAAGCGACCCTCTAGGTTAATCAAAGCTCTACTTTCGGGGGATACGGCTCTCGGTTTCCGCGGTATCGAAATCTCGGAGTCGCGGCGGCCACTACTAGGATGTGAGAACTCAACTTTCTAGTAGCGGACATAGTTCCCCTCGATCGGCTGGCTGAAGGCCCAAGCACGGCCGCTACTAGGATGTGAGAACTCAACTTTCTAGTAGCGGACACGGTTTCCCTTTACTTCCCCTGATCGGATTGTACGGCGAGAACCATATACCCTAAGGTATAAAATGGAATATCACTCACCTCGGTAAACGGTACGGTTGATCTAGCGGTATCGGTTTTCTGAAAGAGAACGGTTTGTGAACACAAGGAAGTCTCTTAGATTTAATTCTCACCTGCGTATGCGGGTAAGGTGCTGAGTCTACGAATAGACTGACTACTCTGAGAATCGTTCTGCTTTACGGTATGGCTTTTTGGGGATACGGTTTGAAGAAGTAAGTGTCGCCGACTGTCGGTGCAGGTTAGAGAAATTATATTACATTGTACCGATGTTTGTATTACATTGTACCGATGTTATTATACAGACGGAGAAATACAGTGTTCGAACGCTTTATTTAATATTATACGGGAGATTGTGCTTTTGCTCGGTCTTTGAAAATGTAACTTCGTTATAAAAGTAATGAAGCTTCATTGACTAAAAATAAGCAGCTAGATAAAATCAAATCTCTATTGAGCCAATTGAGTGTCTTATTATGAGATTCTTGATTCTTGATGATTCCGTGTTAAATCAAGTTCACCATTATTTACTTGTTGCAAAAAATAAATAGCCAAAATTCTCTCAAAGTACCTAATAGACTATCGTCCAACAAACAACGTACAAACAAAAAGGGTTATACAGCCTCAACTAAGGTTTAGTTCTACAAAAAAAGAAGTCTGAAGAAGGCTAAATCTACTAGCACTCTGGCTAAACCTACTAGACAAGAAGCATTAGGCATAGCAGAAAATCTAAATCTTTTTATATATGTATCACCCACTTATGATCACAAATACTACTGTAATGTTTTTATTACTTATTTTAACGTTTTTTATTACGGGTGGGATAAATTTATACACACACGTTATGTCTACTAACTTAATTTGTTTATTTACTACACTATTCACTAATTTATATTATATACACAGTATATTCACTTACATTAATTTATATAAACACTTCACTACTTAGGCTATTTACTTGTTCGCTATCTATATCACGATATCACTTTATAAACTGACTTCTCCCGCTAGTCGGTCCTTTATATATAAGTGGCCTTATTTTCTAGATAATTCTAGTTTGCGGTTTACGCAAAAACAATCGCCTCTCTAGAATATTCTTTTCTTTTCGGGATATTTCTCAAATGCCGGCTCAATCCTTAAAAGATCTTCGGAGATAATGTCTATAAAAACGGTCACAAAGAATCTCAATAGACCTTCTCGGAATTCGTCGCGCTCACCATTTTTTAACACCGTTAACATAAGGTTACAGGACCGTACTGAGTATCTACTTCGTTGTGCGAGTTCGTAACATTACCCCCTCCTTAAATGGAAGTTCCTCCTGGAACTTTTGTGTAGCCGAGACTGGATGTTTGAATCGGCAACTGGCCCCATTTCTACACTTTCCGATATTATGGAAATAACAGGGCACCGTCTTAATAGGATACTGATAACGGGGGTTGTAGCTGCAAATTAATATCCGGACACCGGTATCTTGGAAGATCACCTCTACCATGTTCCTGGTGACTCGCCAATCCAACTGGTTACTCGCTATCTCAGGGATAGCCAGTTTCTTCCCGCTGGATTCCAACACATGGTCTCGGAGGTTTCGAAGTACTTCCCACACATCGCGGTAGGCAGATCGATCTTGAAATTCATTTTTAATTACCACGTAGAAGACGTACCGCGAATTGTGTTTCAGTCTCAGTGTTTTGCCAGGGGCTGGAATCTGGTCTTCAAGTTTTTCTAATTGCCGAAACTTCTTTCGGAAGACGGTTGCCAACCCTCGTGCGTTCTTGATACGGGCGGGGATGTTGTATGCCAGTGAATAATCTTCCGTGATGGTGAACCAATCTTGTCGTTGTTCTGAAGTGACTCCATATCTAGCTTTCCCGGTACCTCCATACGCGCCCATAAATTCATCCAAGGTATGGTCAGACACATCTCGAATGTGGTTTACTCCTTTCTCTAGGTCATGGTCTCCTTCGAATGGCGCTTTTGGTTTTCCGTTGGGGATCTTCCTTATGTGATATGTATTACATAATTGATCCTTTTCTTGATTAGGGATGGACCTTCCCAGGATTTTTGTAATTTTGGTGAGAATCCTTTTCTCCTCGTTGGGTTGTGTAACCATACTTTGTCCCCTTCTTTAAAACCACCTACTGTGACCTGCGTGTTGTACCGACTTTTCATTCTGTCGCTAGCAACTTGAAGATTTATTGGGGTCGAGGGGTCTGTTTCCTCTCGCAATCGACGTAAAGTTGAAAGGGAGAGGGAGGCAGAGCCCAGGGGATAGGTTTTCTACGGAGAGTCCTAGAACATTGCACCTCCTTAAACTGTCCCAGGACCGCTGGGTACTCCCAAGATGTTTGGGAGTGTGTGATCATAGATTACACCCTTCACGTGGTGGCCCTGTTGCAACTAAACTCAGCGGATCTAGACCGGGAGGTCGATAAACATCCCCCAACCCAAGGTGTCAAGCGACCCATGCCAATGGGTGCATGGCGGTGGAGGAGCACCGTCGCAAACGGAGCCTCTGGGAAACCGGACGACCTCCCAGAGTATTAGCCTTATTCTCCCAAACGGGTCACTGGGGGAATGGACCGCACTAACCCGGTACTCGTGAGAACATATGGATGACCCGATAATAAAACAAAAAACTCCTGAGTTGGAATGTGGCCAAGAGATCGCAGGCATTCCTATTCAGTCAAAAACAAGCAACAATTCTTCTACAGCGATGGAGGAGGACAAGTTGCTAAGTTCTGGGGAGGCGGGCAACACCTCAAAGAACCCAGGCAGGCAGTCGCCAAAGGAAGAACCAAAAAAGAGGCTCTCTAGAGGCGAACTGAGACGTCTAAGGAGAGAAGAAGCCCTTGCTAAAGGCGAGAGGATTCTCTCCAGAAAAGAAAGACAGTTGGCGTGGAAGGAGAAGCATGGTGCTCTGGCTGAACCACCCCTTAGAAAATCCGGTTCCTCTGGAACCCTGGGCACGGGGGTGAAGCCGAGACAAGGTGCGAAACCAGAAGCCCAACCGTCATCATCCAAACACGTAACTCCAGGAGGGAAAAGGTTGCACTCGCCGCGAACTCCGGAGGAATCTGTAGGTATGACAAAAAGATCTAAGGCAGAGGGAAGCTCAGCGAGAACCTTAAAGACACCTGAGTCCTTCGCCGAGAAACTGATGGTTGAAAAAATGGCAATTGTCCATGTGAACCATCCAGAAACAAGGATGGGCAAAGAGACAGCCTTAAAAATCAAAATGGAGCTGGTGAGACGTGCCCTACGGGGTGAAGACGTCAGAATATCCAGCTGCCACCCTGAGAACGGTGCAGTAGTTGTAGGCTGCGCAAATTCTATCACAAAGGTATGGTTAAAATCCCAGTTCAAGCAGCTGAATCCGTTTGGCGAGATTCAGCTGAGACTGGGCCCCGCCAAAAATCTTGTGAAGATGTGCAAATTCACAACTTTTGTACCACGATCCACGGGAGCGGAGACCAAGGAAAACGTGATGCTTGGTCTAAAGAGCCAGAGTGGATTAAACACCGAGCACTGGGCTGTTGTGGGTGGTAATACCACGCCAGAAGGACAGTTCCTAGTCATCCACATTGACGACGAATCCCTGCAGAAGCTGAGGAAACTTGGTATGCGCCCATTCGTGGGAGCAGAAAGAGTTCTCTTCAAGTTGCAGGGGGGATCTCATAAGGGTAGCAATGATGACCGCAGTGCTGCAAATCAACCTGCATCACAGTAGAGCGGCAACGGCGACGCTCTGCCAGAAGATCCTGGCTGATGACATAGGAGTGGTTTTTATTCAAGAACCATGGACCGTCAAAGGCAGAGTAATGGGAATGAGCGCTGCGAAGGGTAAGTTAATCTACGACACTGATAATGCAAACCCAAGGGCATGTATTTTTATCAGGAATAATATCAAAATGTTGAAAATAACGGATTTATGTTCTAGGGACACTGCCGTGACTGAGGTACACCTACAGGCAGGTGATGGAAACATCAGAATCCTGCTTGCATCAGTGTGTCTGCCATACTATTCCACAGAAGCACCTCCGTCCATGGAAATGAGGAGGATAGTGGAACACGGATCAGAGACGGGGAAGCACCTCATCTTGGGAATGGACGCCAATTCCCACCATCTGGCCTGGGGGAGCTCCAATACCAATAAACGGGGTGAGTACCTTATTGATTACATAATAGAGTCGAATCTAACTTCTTTGAATCAGAGCCGCAAGCCAACTTTCCAACAAAGAAGGGGGAATTTGCTTAGGGAAGAGGTTCTGGACATAACTTTGGCCAGCCACTTTGTGGCTAGCAAAATTAAGGGCTGGGAAGTATTAGACGAAGCCTCAGCGTCGGATCATAATTACATATCCTTTACTATTAAGTCGACCTATGAAAAAGAGACTTATAGAACCCCAAGGAATACAGATTGGGAAGCATTTCGGAAGAAAGTGGAAACCAATCTAGCCTCACTTGACCCAGTCTCAGGGCAAGGGGTTGAGAGAATGACTTGTGACATTAACAATGCCATAATGAACTCATATACCGATACCTGCCCTGAAGCGGTCAGAACGACCAACCGAAATGCACGTTGGTGGAACAGGAAGCTCGAATCGATGAGAAGGAACGTTTGAAGGCTGTACAATAAGTGCAAACGCACATGAAATTGGGACAGTCACACGAAGGCGCTCATTGAATTCAATAAAGCACTCAGGGAGGCCAAGAGAAGCTCATGGAGAAATTTCTGTCAGGACATTGAAAGTGTCTCTGACTGTGCAAAACTCCACAGAGTCATGGCTCAAAATCTAGTTAACACTCCAGAGACCGTTGTAGTGATTTCTAAAAGACAATAAAGATAAAAGGTCGTTAATTAAGGATAACATTTTACATTTAAGAATAAATTCAATTTCAAGAGAACGTCGAACTCGGAACGATTATTAATTGGAAACACGTTATGATAACAAACATGTATATTGTATAAATATTGTACTCACATGAATGTTAAAGAGAGGTCAGTGGTTGTGCCAATGACTTCGTTCAATTATCAACACTTCCTATAAATACGAATACATCGTTTCGTGATAGATTATTGTTATTATATTTTGATATAGTTTAAAATGTAAGTTATTGTGCATCTGTGATACTAATTTATAATTACATATCCCAGTGAATTTAATTGAAGTTATTTATTCAACCCCTAAGAATGGTTCACGAGGTAAGTGTCTCTAGAGATTAATGGTATTATGGTTTAGAGAAGTATATGCAAGGGGCACTTGCTAAGTAACCACCACATGGCGATCCTGCGAAGTAAATGTTAATTGTATAATGGTTATGATAAAATTTATGGTACAATATATCTGGCAAAGTTAATGGTATATTGGTCAACGCCACTACATAAGGACAAGTGGAAGTATATGTTTTTTTTCTGAATTTGGGACCCTGGAGGAGAGAAGCAATGGGAGGTTCACCAACGAAGCAAGAGGTAAAGGAAACGGGAACAGTCAACAATACATTCATGGTACAGCAAGACAGTTTTGCAACGCACGTAATGGTTTTACTATACATTATAACTGTAGCGTTCATCCTCAAGTTTATTTGGTCAGTATGGAAAACTCATAGAAGAGCATTGAAAAGAGACATCCACCGAGGAATTGCAGCGAAGCAGACAACAGGAACCCTCACCGTCTAAGATATAATTGTAAGTACTTAAACATTCTATTTTTATGAACGAATCTTTAAATGTCAATAACGTGGGAAGATTTTGAAGATAAGTTACGAATAATTGTGGACGAAGTTATTAAACAAGGGAAAAGGGTTTTGAAAAAAGAAACTCCTAAAAATCCTGATATACATATAGAAGTAATTAATAGCATAGTAGTTCTTTATAATAATTTTGCTAAATTAATAGGTAAAAATTGGAAAAACTTAGTTTAGTACAACAAGAAAGTTGTAAAATTTATTCAGATAGGATTAGAGATAAGGCTGCTAGGGCATTTCAAGTGTTGAATTGTATTATTAAAATACCTACTTCTATTTTTGAAGAAATTGATACGGATGTATTACAAGCAATAAGCAAACAATTAAAAATGGCGACTAGTATGAATGATTTTTTTAATTTTGCGAGTAAAGTTTTACCGAATGAATTTAACGGCGAAGCAAACAAATTACAGTCATTCTTAGACTCATTAGATTTACTACAAATAAACGCGACTGGTAACGAGGAAAATGCTGTTCTACTAATTAAAACGAGACTAACAGGAAAAGCTAGAGGCTTAATCACGACGGAAAACTCCATTGTAGACATCAAGAATAAACTTAAAACAGGGATAAGAGGAGACAATCCAAGCCTTCTCTTGGCAAAGCTTGGTAAGGTAAGACAAAATGGAAAGGATGTAACACAGTATGCAACGGAAATAGAGAAATTGGCGGAACGATTACAGGCAGCATACATATCGGAAGGGATGCCTGAGCGACTAGCCGAAAAATATACTAAGGAAGCAACGATTAGGGCAGTAACTATGAATGCCGCAACGGATGCAACCAAAACAATAATGGCAGCGGGAAGTTTTGAAACGACACAAGAGGTACTATCAAAATTGGTTTCAGTAGAAGGGATAGTAGGTCAACAACAAGTCTTATATATGAAGGATAACAAGAATTTCTTCAGGAAGTCAAACTTTGACTTTAGGAATAACCCCCAGCGAGGAAACAACAGAGGATTTTACAACAGTAATTATTCGGGAAGGACATTTCGACAGTATAATCAAGGAAACAACTACGGCAGATACGACAATTTTAATAAATATAAGAAATACAATAATAATGGAAATTACAATAATCGAGTCAACAGTAACGTGAGAATATGCAAGATAGAAGAGAAAATTGAAGAAATGAGTAGACAAATAGCGCAGTTAAAGAAAGAAAACTACGATTTAAGGATGGAAAATAAGGAACTAAAGGAAAAAACAGAATTTTTGCAAGGAAGCATGACAGATACTCAGAAAAATTTTAGAGAAAAGAATTTAATAATACATGGTATAGAAGAAGACAACGAAGAAGATGAGGAACAACTAGAAAACAAATTAGAAGACGTAATGAACAAGGTTAATAACACAGTAGATGTTAAAACAGATATTTTGAAATAAAAAAGATTAGGAAACAAAACCAGTAACAAAAATAGACCAGTATTAATAATGATGAAAGATGTGAATAAGAAAGTAGAGACTTTGAACGGAACGAATAAACTAAAAGGAACGAAAATATACATTGATGAAGATTATCCAAAAGAGATATTGGAACAGAGAAAACAGTTAATTAGATACATGAAACAGGCGAGAGAAAGTGGAGCTAAAGCTAAGATAATTGAAAATACATTAATGATTAATGGCAACGTGTACAGTTTAAAATAATTAGAAGAAAGGAATAATCAGTTTGAAATACATACAGGATGGAACAAATCCACAAAAATGCCAATTCTTTAGGCGAGAAGTCACATATTTAGGTCACAATTTGTCAAATGATGGTGTCTCACCAGATAAAGCAAAATATTCAGTCATTCAGCATTACCCAGTGCCAAAAAATGCCAACGAAGTCAAAAGATTTGTTGCATTTTGCAATTACTATCGAAGGTTCATTCAAAATTTTGCAGAAATATGTATTCCTTTAAATAGGTTAGCGAGGAAAAATATAAAATTCGAGTGGTCACAAGAGTGCGAGAACTCATTTCAGGTCTTAAAAAATGCATTAATTAACCCACCAATTTTAAAATATCCAGATTTTAATAGACAATTCATATTAACAACAGACGCTTCGAATAGCGCATGTTCGGCAATCTTAAGTCAAAATTACGAAGGGATTGACCTACCCATCGCATTCGCATCACGCAGCTTCAAGAAAAGCGAGCTTAACAAGCCCACCATCATGAAAGAGTTATTAGCAATTCATTGGGGAATCAATCATTTTAAGTGTTATTTATATGGTTCACCACATTTCATAGTAAAAACAGATCATAAGCCATTCACGCATTTATTTGCGATGAAAGACCCGACGTCGAAACTAACGAGAATAAGAATCGATTTGGAAGAATACGATTTTGAAATAAAGTATGTAAAAGGTATAGCGAATTACGCGGACAGTATATCGAGAATATCCATAGAAGAACTTAAAGATTTATACATAAATAATTCACATGTCTTGGCAATCACAAGAGCGCAAACGCAAAAAGAAAACGTACAAACAGCAAAGGATCAAAGGAATAAAGTGGAAACAAAAGAAGTAAGAAGAATACAAAAACCAGCAGTAGTAAAAGTTTTAAATAACCTTGAGGCACATAAATTACCAATTTTACACTTTGAAAATAACCGTATCTCGCTTAGGATGAGCATTCGGATTAAAAATAAATTGAAATTTAGTGAAGCCTTAAATACCGGATTAAACAACTTCGACCTAGGACGAACGTTGGAAAAGCTTGAAGAGCTATCGGTAGGAAATGAAGTAAATAGAATGAAAATATATACAAATGATGATATATTTAAAAAGTGCACAATAGAAGAATTTATAGAAATAGGAAATCAAAGGTTAAAAAGTATTCAAGTATGTATATGTGAAGTACCAAGAACGGTACAGCAAAAAGAGGAGATTCAAAAGATATTAGAAAGATACCACAACGATCCAATGTTTGGAGGACATGTAGGAAATAATAGGTTATTAAAGAAACTAAGAGCAAATTTTAAGTGGAAAAACATGGAGAAGGACGTAAGGAAGTACGTTAAGAATTGTCACAAATGTCAAGTAAACAAAGCAAAGATTACTCATAAAGAAAAATTTGTCATCACTGATACAGCGATAAAACCGTTCGATATTATTTACATAGACACGATAGGTCTGTTTGTAGAAAGTAACAACGGGAATCGTTATTGCATTACAATATTATGCGAACTAACTAAATACGCAGTTATGATACCGATTCAGAATAAAGAAGCACACAATATAGCGAAAGCAATATTCGACAATTTCATACCGAATTACGGGCTGATGAAGGAGATAAGAACAGATCAGGGAACAGAATACAAGAATGAGATAATGAAGAATTTAGCGGAACTTTTAAATATAAAGCATAATTTTTCAACAGCTCACCATCATGAAACGATAGGCAGTTGTGAAAGGAGAAAACCCAATTTACCAGAATTTTTAAATGTAAAAATTGAACCGTGTTACAATTTAGAAAGATATGATAAGGAATTGAAGTACAAGTTACAATACGCTAACGAAAGAGCCAGACAGTTTTTAATAAATAATAAATTAAGTAGAGTTAATAAGAGCGAAAATGATTCCTCACCTGTAAATTTTAGAATAGGGGAATTAGTCATTTTGAAAAAAGAAGGGAGAAATAAATTTGATCCACATTATATAGGTCCTTTTAAAATAATAGGGATTAAGGGTGTAAATTGTGAGATTACATCTCCAGACAATAAAAGGCAGACCGTTCATAAAAATCGCATGTTTAAATATGTCGACCGGAAACAAATGTAAACAAGTGAAGTGTGTTTATAAACGAACAAAGTAGTGTTTAATAAACAAAAACATTCAATAAACAAACTATTTTAGATATAAGTAGCATCGAAAAATTAAAATGATAATTTTTCTCTCCCAAGAGGGGATGATGTAGTGATTTCTAAAAGACAATAAAGATAAAAGGTCGTTAATTAAGAATAACATTTTACATTTAAGAATAAATCCAATTTCAAGAGAACGTCGAACTCGGAACGATTATTAATTAGAAACACGTTATGATAACAAACATGTATATTGTATAAATATTGTACTCACATGAATGTTAAAGAGAGGTCAGTGGTTGTGCCAATGACTTCGTTCAATTATCAACACTTCCTATAAATACGAATACATCGTATCATGATAGATTATTGTTATTATATTTTGATATAGTTTAAAATGTAAGTTATTGTGCATCTGTGATACTAATTTATAATTACATATCCCAGTGAATTTAATTGAAGTTATTTATTCAACCCCTAAGAATGGTTCACGAGGTAAGTGTCTCTAGAGATTAATGGTATTATGGTTTAAAGAAGTATATACAAGGGGCACTTGCTAAGTAACCACCACACCGTACTCAAAGAAGACGGCTCACACACGGATGGACCGGAGGAGACACTGGTAGTAATGCTCAGTACGCACTTCCCGGGGTCCACCGAAATACAAGTCGAATCAACGAGCGAAATCAGAGAAGAACGGCAAGTTGCCCGCGGTCGGGCTGGAAGACCCTCATACGAAACTGCAAAGGCTCATCGTCCGATAAGTCTCTTGTCATTTCTTCTTAAGGCACTAGAGAAGATGATAGATAGGCATTTGAGGGTCAAGGTGCTGGGCGACAAGCCGCTGCACCCCAATCAACATGCCTACCAAAGTGGCAAATCTTGCGAAACAGCCTTGCATAGCTTTGTGAGCAAGATAGAGCAAGCCATTACTTACAAAGAATTTGGACTGGCTGTGTTCCTGGATATCGGAGGAGCATTTGATAATACGAGCACTCGCTCAATATTGTCAAAGCTGGAATCCAGAGGCACAGACAGGACAATCACCCGATGGATAGAGAACATGCTAAGCAGCAGGAGAGCAGAAGCATCCCTATGTGGTGTCACAAGGGAGGTGAAGACAGAAAGAGGATGTCCACAGGGATGCGTTCTGTCACCAAAGCTGTGGAATCTGGTAGTCGACGACCTTATTGTCTCACTAAACGAGCAGGGGTGGTATGCTCAAGGATATGCTGACGACATCATCATTCTAATACGGGGAAAACACGTGGGCATCTGCCTGGAACTAATGCAGAGGGCAATGTCCGCAGTGGAGAGATGGTGTGATGCGGAGGGATTGTCTGTCAATCCCTCGAAAACCATCATGGTACCATTTACAAAACAACGAATCACAGAGATTACTAGTGCGCCAAATCTCTTCGGCAATCAGATAAAGGTTGCCAGGGAGGCAAAATATCTAGGAATCCGGTTAGATGACAAGCTAACCTGGAACAGCCATCTAGCGAGCATCACAAGCCGTTCTCATATTACGCTAATGACGATGAGACGAGCAATTGGGTGCACCTGGGGACTAACTCCGACAATGGTAAACTGGTTATACACCAGTGTAATCAGACCAATGATGGTGTATGGTGCGATCGCATGGTGGCCTAAAGTTCAGCAAAGCACAGCCGCCAAAACGCTTTCTAAAGTGCAGCGAGCTGCGTGTCTGAGCATTACAGGCGCCATGAAGGGCACCCCAACCGCAGAATTGGAAATACTGCTAAACATTCCACCATTAGATCTCTATATACAGGGGGAGGATAAAATGGTTGCATACAGAATGCAGAGCAATGGCAACTGGTGCAAGCACCATGCTATGAAACATACTAAAATACACGACAACATGAGGTGCGACATCATCGAAATGCCACCTGACAGAATGCCCAAGGCCGTGGAAACTGAGATACCATATCGTGTCAACGTGAGTGGCAGATCCGAATGGGCCCAGGGAGAACCTCAACGCATGTTGAACAGTATCACCTGGTACATCGACGGGTCAAAGACCCTAACGTGTACAGGAGCAGGCGTTCACGGCGTCAGACCCAGGCAAAGCATAAGTGTTTGCCTTGGCAAAATGACGCCCGTATTTCAAGCAGAAATAGCTGCACTAATCGAATGCGGCAGAACATGAATAGACAGGAAATATAACAAAAAGACCATCTATGTGAACACGGACAGTCGGGCGGCCCTTTTGGCCTTAGCAAGCCACAGCTATACGTCGAAGATAGTGTGGGACTGTCACAATACCTTGAAAACCTTGGCAAAAGACAATAGAGTAATTCTTACTTGGGTGCCAAGCCATACAGGGGTAGCTGGAAATGAGGGAGCTGATAAGTGTGCCGAGAAAAGAACTCATCTCACCCTCATGGGACCAGAACCAGCATACGGCGTTTCATACAGCGCCGTACAAAAAACTGTTTCCAACTGGGTGTCGCTTGAACACCAAAAGCGCTGGAACAGAATCACGGGACATGCTCAGTCCAAAAGAATGCTAAAAGGACCATCGAGTTCCTACGCAGCAAATGCTTTTAGACTGGGTAGTAAAGAACTGCGAAAAGTGGTAGGATTCATAACTGGCCACTGTATATTCAACGCACACCTAGTGAAAATGGGGATTGAAATAACAAATCCCATTTGCAGGATGTGTGAAGAAGTAGAAGAAACCGCAAAGCACGTGGTCTTCGATTGCCCTGCCCTGTGCAGAAGGCGAGCCTCCTGTCTAGATATCTTCCTAGGTACAAATCAGGAGGGAATGCAGGAAAACATAGTCCGACGAATCTCAATGTTCGCTAAGAATTTAGGATGGGACTCTGCTTAATACCTGTGAGTGGGGGTGCACAATAAGCCAATCAATGGCTGAGCGGCAACAATTAGGGCACCTGAACCCTAACCCTCTCGTGACTAAGAAAAAAACTTGAAGATTTGTTCGAACTAATTCATGAATATCGTCCAGCCTTCTTCTCAATTGGATCACGTAGTCTTCTCCTGCTATATCTTCTCCAGGCCGACAGCCAAATTCCAGGTCATAGGGAAGCCTCATTTCACGTCCAAACTGGACTGTAGACTCATTGACGGCAGATCGATAAGCCAATGCGAATAGGGAAAGATACTGGTTCCAATCTCTCTCATGGCTGGAAACTACTTTGGTCAGGTATTTTTCAATAGTCCTGTTCATTCTTTCGACCATTCCATCTGACTGTGGATGTAATGCTGTTGTTCTGGCCTTCTTCATTCCCAGCTTCTCGCAAATCTCCTGGAATAGATGACTTTCGAAATTTCTCCCCTGGTCGCTGTGGACTTCCAAGGGCACTCCATATCGGCTGATAAATTCTTTCACCAATACATCTGCGACAGTTGTGGCCTCTTGATTCGGGATAGCGTAAATTTCCACCCACTTTGTGAAATAATCCATTACAACCAGTATGTATTTGCCACCATTTTCTGTCATTGGAAATGGCCCAGCGATATCTAAAGCAATCTGTTCGAAAGGGCTTCCAACATTATATTGTTTCATAGGTGCCTTTCTTTTGCGATGTGGTTCATTACTCATAGCACAAGTCGTACATTTCTTACACCAGTCCTTCACATCGTCGGAGCTGTTCATCCAATAAAACCTTTCATGGACTCACTGAAGGGTTTTCTTCACTCCCAGATGACCTTCCGATGGACTGTCGTGTAACTTCATCTCGGAACCATGATCGTTTTCAAGGACTCTTTTCAACAGCCTTTCTTCCAGGACAAGTCCCACTGAGCCCAATATGCCTTGAGTATCGGTGAAAATCTTGACACATCTTGCCATGTAGGTCGCCGATTCTCTTCCTTCCATTGCCGAATCTTCTTTAGGTGAGGATTATTCTCCTGATCTTCTCTGATCCTGGTGGGTGACCATTCTTCGTTGACTACAGTAGTTCTTGAAACTGCAGCTTCCTTAGATTCCACCTTGTTGCAGTGGGAGCAGTCTGTTGGGCACGACCGTCTGGACAGGCAGTCGGCATTTCGGTGACTCACACCAGCTCGATGTCGATGTTGAAATCGTACTCTTGAAGTCGTTCAATCCATCTAGCCATCTGGCCCTCAGGATTCTTGAAGTCTTAAAAATTTTTTTTCTTGCCAAATGATTTTTTAGATCAGCTTAAAATTAGTTGGAAAATAACTATGTATATATAAAAAATTTATATCCATAAATTTCAGTAAGTAAATTGAGAATTTATTAATTCGTTCTATTGTTCATTTAGTTTCGTTTTTCCAACATGGGACAAGATTATATTTTTTAATCGAAAATATTTTTTTCTAAGACCAGACTATCTACAAACTGTTTTTTTCACTTGTCTAAGTAAACTAGATAAGATGTGGCCAGCCTTTTTTTAGCAAATTTGATCATTTTAGTGTGGCCTCCTCCACCCCAGTCCTCACAACCGATTTTTAGTTTGCTAATATGGAGTCATTATTTCCTTAAATTACTGACTGCCATCCTTTTTCTTCACATGAATCTACGTCGTCTGCTAAAACTCAGTTATGGATATTCTAGCAAGTATAAACTTTTTTTCTTCTTTATATAGATTCTTCATGAATGTTAATTTCAAGATAAATTAATGTGTCAATAAATGTACAATATAATAAATTTTAAATAAAATCGTAATTATGCGCCAAGGTAGAAAAGTCCCAGACAGCACAAGTACATTTATAGAAGCACATGCTGGAAGGTTTGAATGTTCTCAGAATATTTTCACAACACAATCCATCCATATATTCTATGCACATTGTATGGACATCCAAAGTGGACTGAGTTTTACATTCTTAAACGTTCTCAGAATATATTGAAGAATATTCTTACCAGCTCAATAGAATGTTTCCAGCATATTTCCCTCACATCCTAAGTACGTTCTATAAACGTTTCCCGAACATTCTAAAGGATTTTATGAGAATATTATCCAAATATTCTTAGTAGCTTGATAGAATGTTTCCATTCTTTCATATCCTAGGAACATTCTATGAGTATCCAATGAACTTTCACTAAATATACTGAAAATATTCTGAGAACCACCGTTGGGAAATGTGATACTCCAAATTGCTCTGTGATATCTTTTTGGTTGGTTCACTAGTTACATTATAACAGCTGGTTATTCAAGAAAAATACTCAGAGGGATAATGTAAAAAATTCCAAAATGATATCCACCTGTGTGTGTATTTCTGTATACCATTGTGCAGTGAAAATAAAGGTAATAATGTCATTATATATATATATATATATATATATATATATATATAACAACAAAGAGAATCATGGGTAATTCACGCAAAGTAAAGGGCTACTGGAATAGAGTGGTAACCGTGGACATGCATGTTTCTGGCTCATTTTGCCTCATCAGCACGGCATAACCAAATAATGATGTGAAATTTGGGAGCAAAGATGTTAATCGAAACATGGGAAAACACAAAATAACGGATTTCAGCAGGGAAACCAAACGCTCATTTGTGTCTTCAATTGGAAGATCCCGAGTTTTCAGGACTTCCACCAACATCGACACGGAGGCGCATATAGCCCCCCCGCCATGAACCTTCCGACCCATAGTAAATAACAAAGAAGATGTAGGAATGTGTTGTTGTTAACATATCACGCGATATTCCTACATCTTCTTTATATATATATATATATATATATATATATATATATATATATATATATATATATATATGGTTGGGCAGTTTCGAGGACAAATCCGTAGTTGTAATGGTAGATTTGAGGACATTTGGTGCTTATGAGGACGGTCCTCGTAAGATTTTATATGATTTGGCAGGTTTGGGGACGGTCCTCATATGGATTGTATATGGATTGGTTGTTAGGAGGACGGTATATAGTACTTATGTAGAAAATATTTATTGATTGGTTTCGTAAATTCAACGAAAAATAGTGCCCCTTTCCTTGCTGTCATTACTTTTTTTAATAATGGGGAAACATGAACCGGCACTCTTTAAATCATATTTTGTAGCTATGAGCGGGGTCTGGAAGAAATATGAAGTTTTTTAGAGAATTTATTGTTGAGCTACTGTTTACAAACCAATTCTACACAGTGACAATAAACCATTAATAGTGATGACTGCTGACATAAGTAACAGAAGACGTACATATCTATGTGACAGGATCCCTCACTATTATTATGGAAAATAGGTCCCAGTGGAGTTTAATATAAATTGTTCATAATGTCCTAACAAATGCCTCCATGACTACCTACTTATGGATATAATGGACAATTTTGAGATACGGAGATCAAACATGAAGAAAAATTATTGATACTCATGGATAATCGAGCGACAAAACAATCAGAGTATTGTTAAAATAAGTTGTATTAAAATGACATATGATATAATTTACATTTCATTGATTGTAGATGTAGGTTATTATTGTTCTATCAGCCAATATTAAGATTTGTATGTCCTGGCCGGGACACGGTGTAGCCTGAATCATCCTCAATTTGGGAAGATTTAGTTAGAGCTCTCTAGACCAACAAAAAAGAACAAGTAGAGAGTTGTTAACCAAAAAATAGTTAGTGTTTTTAAATGAAACTCAAGGTTTCTAGTATTATATTGTGGAATTAACTAGAAACCTTGAGTTTCATTTAAAAACAATAATATGAGCATATTCCACGAAGTAAGGGTCGAGACAGTCAATTTCAAAAAATAGTTATTTATGTACCTATGCATGATATTTTTTTTGTCGATTGTGAGAGAACAAAACTTTATTGCCGATGTACATAAAATATACTTCTTCTAAATCTCCGACACTAGATTATCTTTAAATAAAAAATGTATTCTCAAATCAGTTTCGTACACTACTATTTGATTATGTACATATTTTACGTTTGCTTCCTCAAGTATAATAGCGCACATTATTTACTTGTGAATAATAGGTGTGGATAATGGCTTATTATTTACAGGCTACATGCCAAGGATAAACGCCACTTATTGAATTAGATTTAAGTTAGGGTGAAACATAAAAATGTCGTGCCAGTGGCTCGATCCTCGACCTTGATTAAAGTTTATTCGCACCTTTGAGCATCAATCGGCAGAACTTGCCGGGAATGTACAAATGTTATGGTATATATTATTAATTTTGATTCAAATGTGCATTTATGTCCCGAACTTCAGATGAGTTAAATAAACTCATAATTGTATAATAGCCATTATTTGCGAGTAGAATACTATACTTTGTCCACGACTATTAATTATTTCGTAATTTTCTTTAATCGCACTATACCTATTGTGAACGATTGGCCACGTAGTTTTATATAATAATATTTATTCACCATGTAAATTCACAATTACAAAATATATACATATAAAAAAATCTCATAAAATTTAGAAAAACAACAGCAGGGCATACCCTCGTGCGTGTCATAGAATAATATATATAAAATATAAGTACCTACGAGTATTTATATAAATCTTGAACATTATCTAAACAATCTAAAATTTAAATTGCATTGTTAAGTTTGATTGATACTCTAAAAATCGTGATAATTTTAAAACATTCACAAAATATTATAGAGCGACTAAACAACTAAGTGAGTGAATAAATAAATGAACCCTAAGGTATCGGAGAGGTGTGTAAGCACCTGTTTCGGCAAAACACAAATTAACACAATTAAAAATACAATACACTAAATTTAACAGTATTGCATCTTATTCAATACTTTTGAATTAAACAAATGAAATAAAATTAGGACCAAAGTAAATATATGTCCATATGGACAATATTAGATTTAAGCGAACGCAGAAATTTGAGTAAATGTAACTTCCATATTTTTTAAGTAAAGTAACATGTGTTTACCCGACCATAACAATATGACAGAAATTTCTTGTCTGTTCCAAGAGAAATTCTTTGAATTTTTTTTGAAAACAATAACACTACTCATATTCTTGATACTATCCGGAATACAATTATAGATTTTCGGAGCTAAAAATGAAAAAGATCGTTGACAGAAGGACTTTATCATTCTCGGAACAATGTAATGGTACTTGTTTCTAGCTACATATCTATGTGCAGGCATTATATCCTTATACAATGGTGCAGGTAAGTTACTTACATCTGTTATTGTGTGGTATTTTATAGATGCACATAGAAAGTACAACCGTTTCAGGTCAAATATTTTGCTTTCCGTATACAATCGATCTGGAGAATAGGTATAGGGTTTACACATAATGATCTTCAGAAATCTTTTTTGAATGATTTCTAACGGGAGATTGTGAGTTTTCAGGGACTTTCCCGAGCCAGTATACCATAACGGAGGTGACTTTCCACTAGTGGGAAATACAGCATTCGAAAGTGTCTAGCATGTATGCATTTTCTGAGGTATTTAAATTTGTAAAGGACGAATTGTAGTTTTTTTATAATAAATTTAATATGACAATCCCACTTTAAATTTGAATCTATGATAATACCTGAATATTTCACATTTGTTACAGGATTGATACTAAAATATTGTCCGTTTTGTGATATTTCAAGAGGTTTAAATAGTTCGATGCTTAAATTGCAGTTGAATAGTGGTAGGTAAAATGTTTTTCGAAATTTAGTGTTAGTATTTCATTATCAAACCAGGTCTTTATTAGTTTTAGGTCAGTTTCTGCTTTTAATTTTAGCTCATACCAGTTATTTGCTTCATAAGTAATAGCAGTGTCATCAGCGAACCCAGTTATATGTCCTACACTGCGCAATGAAAATAATCCATTTATGTAAAGATTGAATGAAACGGGGCCCAAAATTGTTCCCTAAGGTACTCCATATGTTATATCTCTTTGACCACTCGCTTGTCCGGCAACCCTTACTATCTGTTGTCTGTCTGACAGGTAAATAGTTGTAAACAGTTGTTTCGTATGCCAATTTTTTTCAATGTTTGCAATAGATTATTGCTATGGCGAACAGTATCAAATGCTTCATAAACTTTGATGTTAAATTTAAAACAGGATCTTATGTGGAGTTATTTTGCTTAAAACCAAATTGCTTGGACGAAATTAAATCATATTTATTTATAAACGATGTAAGTCTATTTTTCAACAATTTTTCAAACTTTTTTGCCATGTGTGGAATAAGTGATATAGGCCTATAATTCGCGATAAGGTTCTTATCTTAATTTTGTTATACGGGTATGACTACAGTGTTTTTAAAGGATTTGGGCCATATACCTTTTTCTATACACATATTTATGATATGCACTAGAAGATCAAGTATAAATGGTGAAATTGCTTTCAGACATTCCGCACTCATCAATACCATTTGCCTTTTTACTCTTCAATTCATTTATTATTTTTTTTAATTTCATACCTATTTGTGGGTAATAAAACAATCGAATTTGGTAAAAAGGCATTATCAGCATATGTTTGGTGAGGGTTACTATTTATTTGTTCGGCCAATCTCTTGCCCATTTCTGAAAATACACGATTGAATTCATTCGCAATGTCACATGCGGTTTTTCAGTATATTTCCCATTGGACCCTTAATAGATTCTTAAGACATTTTTACTTTTTTTGTTCCACTCCAATCTTGCACCACGCTCCATAATTGTTTATTGTTATTTGAGTTTTCCATGATCTTTTCCGTATAAAATTTGCGTTTTGTCTTTTCGATAAGCGAATGCAGTTTATTTCTATATACCTTGTATTGTAAATAACAGTCATTGGGATGGAATTTTGTTTGTCGATATAATCTATTTTTTTCATTAATGGATTCGATGAGAGCTTTTGTAACCCATGGCGCTATTTTTGGGTTTGTTTTATTTCCCTTTTTAAAATAGGTACTTTCATTGATGTTTTTCTGTATAATTGTCGTTGATTTTTCTGTTGCAGGGTCTGGATTATTACAATTCAGGATAATATCCTATGATTCTTTGGATATATTGTCTACAAGTTTTTTATACTTAGCATGCTTAGTATAATACTCCGCTACCTTTTTAGTTGTTTTATTATCAAAAACTATTTGCAGCGCTACTGTATAGGGGTCTGTTATATTAGTTTCTATATTACTACAGGGATAATATTTTCTAAAATGTTAGTTTTTGATTTAATGAATAAATGATCCAAGCAAGCTGCCATTATGGTTGGATTATTACTGGTGAACGTAAATCCACACTCACTCAGGCCACTTACATATTCCATGGTATCATTTAAATCCAATAAATCAATGTTAATATCTCCAACAAATAGACAACAATTTTCAGAATTGATAGCACTATTATATAAGAAATTTTGGAAATTATTGATAAATTCGGGCATACTTGGATTATTATTTTCATTAGACGGTGATCTATAAAAAACAAGAATCGTAATTTTATTGTTATTATTGATAGTTACAATCACTTTCAAAATATTTGTGGGTCCTAATTTTAGGACATCATACTCGAAAGGGTATTTGCAGATTATGTTAGCCACGACTCAATAATTTTGATTTAGATCGCCTTTGTTGTATATTATATTATATCCCGGTATGTTATAGAAATTGATGTCAGTAATCTTCCAGGTATAGTTAGAACTAGACAATCAAAATCTGTAACATTAGATAACGAGAGTTTAAGCTCCTCTAGATTTTTGCTTATACTTCTGAGATTGTTATGAAGTATTAATGAAATTAACTGTCTCGAACCTTACTTCGTGGAATCTACTCATATTAGTGTTTTAAATGAAACTCAACGTTTCTAGCTAATTCCACAATATATTGTTACGGAACAGCACACTGGTATAGACCCTAAATCCGACTCTGTCTAAGCCAGGTATGAAAATTAAAATTATAGCGGATACGCAGGGTTCTTTTTATAACTGTTTACGACTATCTTATCTAAACACTGTTTTTGTGACCAGACTTATCTAGAAAATGCCAGAACCAATTGGTTTTGTGTCTGTAAGCCGCAGTCCGGAATTTTCTAGTAAAAAAGGCTTCAATATATAAGGGACCGATCAGGAAGAGTGAGGAAGTTGATAAAGTGATCTCGTGAAATAAATAAACCGAAATACACCGAACAGTAAAGTGCTAATATAATCAAGTTTGTGTGCATATAAATTGAATTTAAGTGATTAGTTAAGTATATATAAAGTAAGTGTTAGTGTTTAAATGAATTAGTAAGTAGCCATACCGTGTGTTTAAAATTTATCCCTCCCGTTTACTGTTTAAATAAATAACAAAAAAACATTACAATAATGAAAAATGTTGAAAATTCTAAAAAATTGACCATTGTTTCGATAACTGAATATCATATATCTAAGCTTCAATATTTGTAATATCACATCTTCTTCTTTTTTCTATTAATATATATTAAGTCAATCACAAGGTCACTTCTTGGTCTAGCCAAAAATAACTACTAATCATCAGGTAGGCATCAAATGAAATGTAACTTCTGTCATTCTGACGATGATATTCAGTTATCGAAACAATTGTCAATTTTTTAGCATTTTCAACATTTTTCATTATATTGTGGAATTAGCTAGAAACGTTGAGTTTCATTTAAAACACTGTTATGAAGTATAGTAAAGTTATAATTAGTTTGGTTTATTTTAAAAATCTTATCACATTCACTGAAATCTCTTACGTTATATGTTATATTATATTATTATTATATTTTATGGTCAAAGCAAGTCCTTCTGTATAGTCGCAATTTACAAGTATAAATAAATCCTATGGAAACACAATGCTAATAGCTGTGATATTGATGAAATTCGAATTTGAAATAAATAAACATTCACATGAAGATGATAATTTATTGGTCACTACGTTGAAAGATACGATGAGAAATACGAGACATAAAATCAAGCAAAAGCTGCAAAATAAAAGTCACGAACTTAAAGTCTAGCATACACAAATACTCTGTTGAACATGTGATAGAAAAAAATGAGTAATTTGTTTTTGGACAAAACTTTCTAAATATAACTTCTAGATATTCTAATAACAGGTGTTTCTAAAAATTATCAGCCAAAACTACTTTTTTACTCACAATGTAACAACATTTTTTACATTTGTTGTAAACTTCATACCCAGTTCATTCAAAACAACAAAATTCCGTTATTCATATAAAAAGTCGAGGGTCTTTGATACCCTAATTATTTTATTAACCTGGGTTAAAGTTAAGTTGGAATTGATTTATGGATGTGAAACATCTATAGAGGATTCGTTATTAGTGCTAAGCGATACGCCCTATAAAAGCCATTGTGCGGTCATTTTCGTTGTTGTGGTTTATGACAAAACTTAGACCTTCAGCCTTCAGTTGTGTTTATATTATTCTTGTAGTTGTACTGTTTTTGTCGGATATGTTTTAAATCAACCAGTTTTGCTGCGTTCCCCAGTGTCCATCTTGGATCAAGCGTAATCTCAATTTAAATTTTCATCTTTTCCCGAAAGCAGGAAGATCGAGAGTTTGTGCAAACTGAGCTTGGATCCAAAAAGCGTAACAAATTTAATTCGCGTTTATTCAAGTTTTTAAATAGAATAGAATTACATAATCCCTGTTTTTAAACTAGGAGGAGTGATTTGAATTTAAGTTGGCAATTCTGTAGATTCCTGATTGGTCAATTCACAGATGGTTTTACTCAGTACTTTCGTCTTTTGACATATGATCGAACAATTGTGTAAATTGTTAATAAACTATCATTTAAGCAAATAGAGGATGATTATTGGTTCAAAAGAGCTTTTTCGTATATGCTTGCGTTCTATTTATATTATATCATGAACAGAATTATATCTTCACATAGATATCTAGTAATTTATCCCAAAACTCGAACGTTATGTATAAACATATTGAACCTATATAATATAAAAATAAACAATTGATAAATTTTAATATATAATTTGTTCCAATTTACCTTGAAGACAGATATATTAATTTGCTAACTAGAACCACGCTAGACCATTTTATAATTTGTTTCAAGGTTAAAGTCAAATGTCAAATAAAAATACATTTATACTACATAAAATAACCGTGTTGTTATAGACGATTTTGAGAAGTTTTTTTGGATAAAATTGATATTTTCGAGCGTTTTCCGGATCTTAACTGAACACAAAAAGGCGTGTGAATATTAGAACCATGTAAAAGAAGAAGTACTGTAATAGGTCTATAGTATTAAGATATTTTTCGATTTACAGGTTATGTTTACCTGTGAATTACTGGTCTAAATAACGAATTTGTAAGTAATATAAATATCAACAATGCGTTGTGCTGTGTGACCATGGATTTTGTTTTTACCATCCACGAATACTTTTTTACAAAATAAAATGTACTTTTGCAAAAAAGTTTTAATATAGGAAACATATAGGTAATGCCATTTTAATAGGCTACATAATCTTCTACCAAAAATTAAAGATTAAGTGAAATAAAATTATTCAAATAATTAGAACTGTCTGTGGATATGGTGTACACACTAGATGTAAATTGAGTGAATGAAAACGACGAATACTCAGTGTGTATTTTAATTTTTTTTTAATTTTGAATGAATTTACATCATGTAAATTATAATTTTACACCCTTCCAATAGGGTTATTTTAATGTTTTTATTCCAATGACTTAATCATAACAATGATTCAACTTTGAACATTGTTCTTAATCAACTTGATGGTTTTGACACCTACTTTTTAAATGACGACAGCTTTGATAATGGCTTAATAGCCGAAAGCGCTTAGCTGGAAATTAATAAACAAATACACACTGAGTATTCGTCGTTTTCATTCACTGAATTCAAATAATTGTTCTTGTACATATTTCACGATTCTGAATCGAAGACCCGAAAATAAAATGAAAATTATTCACCTATTACAAAGAACATCTAATTAGAAATCAATTGACGAAAAATTGTAATGTAAGTATTTTTTTCAACGTGAAAAAAATTTCACAAAGATTACGATTGTGCGCTTACACCCATCGTTCGTTTTGAACCCGAAGCCCCAAAATTTGTTCAAATTTTATTAACTGTTGCAAAAGATAATTAATTAGGAACCTATTAACAAAAAATTGTGATGTAAGTATTTTTTATAACGTCAAAAAAATTTATAAAGATAACGATTGAGCTCCGACGCGCCACGTTTGTTTTGAACTCGAAGCCCCCAAATTTCTTCAAATTTTCTTCTTAACGATTTCAAAGAACACAATAAGAAACCTATTAACAAAAAATTGTGATGTAAGTATTTTTTATAAAGTCAAAAAAATTCATAAAGTTTACGATTGAGCGCCGACGCGCATCGTTCGTTTTGAACTCGAAGCCACAAATTTTATTCAAATTTTCTCTAATTATTTCAAAGAACACTTAATTAGGAACCTATTGACGAAAAATTGTGATGCAAGTATTTTTTATAATGTCAAAAAAAATTCATAAAGATTACGATTGTGCGCTGACGCCCATCGTTCGTTGTGAACCCGAAGCCCCAAAATATTTTCAAATGTTCTTCAAAAATTCCAATGGACACTTACTTAGGAACTCATTAACAAAAAATTGTGATGTAAGTATTTTTATAACGTCAAAAAAATTCATAAATATTACGATTGAGCTCCGACGCGCCACGTTCGTTTTGAACTCGAAGCCCCAAAATTTCTTCAAATTTTCTTCTCAACTATTTCAAAGAACACTTAATTAGGTACCTATTAACACAAAAATGGGATGTAAGTATTTTTTATAACGTCAAAAAAATTTATAAAGATTTTTTATTCAATGGATAGGTTTATCTGCTACAAAACAATACAGATCTCAGCGAAATTCCACACAGGTTAATTCTGTGGTATTAAAGTAAAACAGAAGTCAATAAACACATTTTTTCACCAGGTGCGAATAAAGTGAACACTCTTTTGTTCCAAATGATAAATGTATTTTAATTAAGAATATAAAAGGTATATAGTACACATTTATATTTATTTTTATCTAACAATATTGTCTCTTGTTTATCGTAATTTTATAATTTGTTTTTATTTATTATTAATTAAAATAATTGACATGTTTCGTTTTCCCGTAACAAGAAAAAAATATATATAATGTTCATATTACTGACATGTCTCGTTATGCAATGTTTATTGTTGTTTTGTTTTGCTTATTAATCATGGTTTTAATATTGTAAGAATTTTGAAACAGGGTACAATTCAAATTAGTATATTAGTATAGTATTATAATTGGAGTAGACAATAGGGTTTGCTTACAAATTAAAAAAAACTAAAAACCTAAACATCATTGAAATCTTCAATATCGGGATCTATGTCAATTGCGCTTGTATTTGTTTGTAATTTATTGTAGAAGTCATGGCAACTACTGTCAACTAAGTGAAGAATAATTAACAGGTCTTCCTATTTTTCCTGACTTATGGGCACTTGCCCCTCATTACATTTCTCAAAATTCAAAAATACATTTGCTCTGCCCCTTCGACAGAAAGAAATGTCTTGAAATTCGTTTGTGGTGTCTAATTTTGTTTTAAATTTAATTACACCCGATTCGTATTGGCCACTATATCTGCCAGAAAAATGATAGTTGTTATTAACCAATTATACTTACGTTCAGGACATTTATTTAAAGCCAATGACATTATCTTTTTAATTCTGTTCTTTCTCAAGATTTATAATACACTTAAATGCTAGAGACACAAATTTATAATTAGTTTACGCAGTTCAATACTCTTCAACTTCGAACGTGAAATGCGATTGACGGAGTACAACAATACACATTTACGAATGAGTCGACTTAAGATTTAAAAAATGACTTTATTTACAATAGTTTGTGTTTATTCAATTACATAGATGACATACAAAATAATTGTAAGACCGATGTCCTGGCCTTTCAGTCCCTCTATGTGTTGCCCTCACGGAATACATGGTTCCTTGTTGAAAAACATTACCCATTTGTTATGGTTGGTTAAATAACTGTCCCGAATATATAAGTATGACACCCCAGATGTTTCGACTGTTTCGTCCCTGAAAAATGGCTGAAAAACAGGGTTTCACGAGTCGACTTATTTCATCATGCATATCACAATTAAAAAATATTACGTATCCAATAACGAGACGAATATACTTAACTCTTTTTACTTTTTTAAGTATTCTATTGTTTCTGACTTGACTCGATTCGCAACTTCAAGTTTAACGAAATTGTAACACAAATACTGACTCATATCCTTTTTACCTTAATAGATATTTATGTTTAGTATCGTATCCTGCTGGTAACTCGTTTTTTAATATATATAACGTATCCCCTTTTACCTTAACACCACAGAATTAATAACCACAAAAAGGGTTCCATACTGACAAACGAAGGGGCAAAACGCGAGAAATAACACATTTAAAAAAATACGCCAACAGAGAATCTAAAGACATTCACAAATGACAAATCTACCTAGATTCTTAGGATTTTACTAAGAGGTGCGGTAGATAGAATCTAAATATACGGTATTCAAATTTACGATTACCGAGGAATTTAGCTATATAATGTAGACGTAGTAAGTTTTGCCATTGACGGTGAATGAGTACCTAGGTAGTGCAAGTATATTCCAGGGTTGGGAAACGATGTGATAATTGTATCTCCAATCTCCATGGAAGAATATATCCGACCCCTTTTTTCTTCAGAAGCTCTGTTTATTTTTATAGAAAACTCTACCTTGATGAAATTGGCATCATGATTTCGATTCCTATATTTGTATATTTCTTTTGGGGTATCTGTACACTGTACCGATTTGTTATTATTAACGGAATTACAATTACTAAAATTTTTTCACTTTATTAGTAACTATACCATCGAAGCTAAGCCGTACATAAAAATAATGCAAGTTCTTCAGAAAGAAGAGTTTAACTTTTCACTAACAAATTTGTGATGCTGCTGTTTTTTTAAACCACCCTTATCAAAGCGTAACATGATACGCCATAAATAAGTCGCCAATTATTTATGATGATGTCAGGGATACTTGTTTTATTGTATGTTATTATATGTTAAAATTATTTCACGTATTTCTACCTTTAAGAACACTTTACAAGATCTTGTGCATTTCAAGGGAGTAGATATTTTTTTAATAACAGCCCAATAAATACAATGGGATACAAACGAGTACTAATATCACAAGACATCATAACGTTCCATTCAAGGTGCAAAATAATAAATTAAATTACTGGTGATATAATTCAAAACATTTTATTGCACATTGAATATTTGCTGGTCCCTTTCTAGGATAATAATCTTTTGTGATTAGTTATGCCGACACAATAGGGTTGGCCTGTTAAAATGATAATAGTATTACATTCAAGGAACCCCTTTTGAATATCGAAAAATTTGTAAAGACTACACAGTAGCAGTATTTCAAAGAGAAAAATTCTATTTTTCGGATATTTTGGCTTTAAATATGCATGAAAATACTACTACAATGTGGTTATCAAATTGTTTAATACATTATTTATTAAAGGTAATATCCCATGATACTCCCTTCCAAATTTTTTCAGGTCATATGGTGGATGATTTATTAAAGGAACTAAAAAATGGAATCCTGGAAATAAAAAAAATCTATTTCAAATTTTAATTTCTTCTCATTGGATGCTGGTTTATATAAACATGGAAGAAAATGTAGTTAATATTTTTGATCATTTGGTGAATTGCAGTAAAAAAGGCAAAATATTATTTTGAAAGCATAATAGCACCTGTTCAAAAAGGAGTAGATATCTTAAATTTAGAAATGACACCTTTTAATTATCCCTTTCAAAAAGATGCCTGGAACTGTGGAGTATATATTAGTATATTACGCTAAAATTGTTATTATTGATGTAGATATGGATTTTAGCCCTAATGACTACCGTCATTACTTAAAATACATAATTCATTCGAGCACGGATGATATATCAAAAAATTGCTTATTATGTGGTGAAAAAAAACCCAAAATTAAAACTTTCTTGCAACAAGTATGATCACTACATATGTGCAAATATCAAAGATGTGACGTTGCGTGATCATATATGTGAATTATGTAATAATTAAAAAAAAATGATACTTTTGGGGCTTCCAGTTCAAAACGAACTTGAACTTGACTGTTTTTTATGAAACTTACTGTTTCTAGTTGATTCCACAATATATTTGAAAGATTTCAAAAATTCTAAGATAATTGACAATTGTTTCGATATTGCTATCATCGTCAGAATGACAGAAGTTACATTTCATTTGAAGCCTATCTGATATTTAATAATTATTTTGGCTAGACCAAGAAGTGACCTACCAAGTGATTGACTTAATATATGTTGATAGAAAAGAGAAGAAGAAGATGTGATGTTACAGATATTAAAGCTTAGATATTATTAGCCCTATGGAGATATCCCGGATATCTTTTTTCCAATTAAGATGAGTATAACTGTTCAATGATATAGAAAACTGTATCTGCTGATCTTTACAATTATCATTTAAGAAGACAGTTTAAAAGTGGAGAACTCCCTAGATTCATCTTTTCATTGACAACTTGATATTGTGGGTTTCTTAAATGTCTTCTAATTTATAACTCTGCAAGGAAATCCAGTTCTTGTTTCTGGTCACAGATATGTAGTACTTCTAGTTCTGTGTTAGGTGTCAATGAATGTTTGGTGTCAAGTAGATGTTTTGCGTAGTGGGACTTATCTGGTTGATTTAATCTATATGTTCGTAAATGTTCACTGTATCTGATCTCAAAATTTCTAAGAGTTTAACCCAAATAGACAGCATTACATTCTGGACATTTAAGTTTATATATACCAGACTTCTCTAATTGGGATATTTTTGTTTTTACATCTAACAATTTTGTACTTACGTTACTTTCGGTTTTGAAAGAAATTGTGGTATTCGTATATCATTCAATGATACATAGAGCATTTTCAGTGTCTATGAAAAAATATAATTTTGTTAGAGAGGTTAATACAATTGAACAAATAGAAACATCCAACGGTTATCCATTACATATGATAAATAAACTAGTTAATAAAAAAGAGGAAAAAGTGGCATTACAACTAATATTTCCTAAACAAACTGAAGAAATAAAAACTTATAAAACCATCACATATGCAGGAAATATTTCTAATAATATTTCAAAGATAATATCTTTAGCAACGAATCCAACAATTTATTTGAGAACAAAAAGTAACGTAAGTACAAAATTGTCAAATGTAAAAATAAAAAGATCTCAAAGAAGTCTGGTATATATAAACTTAAATGTCCAAAATGTAATGCTGTCTATTTGGGTCAAACTCTTAGAATTTTTGAGATCAGATACAGTGAACATTTACGATCATACAGATTAAATCAACCAGATAAGTCCCACTACGCAAAACATCTACTTGACACCAAAAATTCATTGACACCTAACACAGAACTAGAAGTACCTACTACATATCTGTGACAAGAAACCAGAACTGGATTTCCTTGAAGAGTTAGAAATCAGAAGACACTTAAGAAGCCCACAATATCAAGTTGTCAATGAACAATGAACAGATAAATCTAGGGAGTTTCCCACTTTTAAAGTGTCTTTTTAAATGATAATTGTAAAGATCAGCAGATATAGTTTTCCTGGTTTTCTATATCATTGCACAGTTATACTGATCTTAATTGGAAAAAAGATATCCAGGCTATCTCCATAGGGCTAATAATTTCTAAGCTTTAATATTTGTAACATCACATCTTCTTCTTCTTTTTTATATTAAGTCAATCACTAGGTAGGTCACTTCTTGGTCTAGCCAAAATAATTATTAAACATCAGATAGGCTTCAAATGAAATGTCATATCATTCTGACGATGATAGAAATATCGAAACAATTGTCAATTATCTTAGAATTTTTAAAATCTTTCAAATACTCGTATATCGTGGAATTAACTAGAGACAGTAAGTTTCATTAAAAACAGTAAAATGCGTAGACTCCACGAAGTAAGGGTCGAGACAGTTAATTTAATTTTTTTGACGTTATGAAAAATACTCACTTCAAAATTTTTTGTTAACAGGTTCAACAACAATAACAAAAATTTTAGTAGAAAGAGGGCCTGTTCAGGTAACGCAATTTAATTTCCCTACTCATGAAAATGGTCGAAGGTTTTCGAAAAAATATTTCTATCGTTCTCTTCCAAATGGAGAAGAAATTAATAGACCGTGGTTAATTCATTCAATAAGAAATAATGCAGTTTATTACTTTTGTTGTACAATATTTTGCAAAATTAAAAACAATTTTTCGCAAAAGGAAGGTGTTTCTAACTGGCAGCATTTGTCAATATTGATTTCAAGGCACGAAAAAAGTGATACAATGCAAATGTTAAAAATCAGTTAAAACTTATAAAATTGTTATCAAAAGAACAAACTGTAAACCAGACGCAACTACGTTTGTTGAATGCAGAAGCACAGCACTGGCATGCTGGGATTAATTGTCACGTCTAATGAATTATTTGAAAACAATAACGGTAATTTTTAAAAGCTGTTGAGATGATCTCAAAGTTGATTTTGTTATGGCAGAACATATGCTTCGGACTCAAAAGTCACAAAAAGTTGAAACACGAATGGTAAACTAAAATTATTTTGGGGACAAAATTCAGAATGAAATAATAGAATTAGAATTAGAAACATTTTCGATTTAATTATAATATGTATCATTCTTGACTGTACACCGTATATTAGTCATATCGAACAAATGACTATAATTTTTAATCGCGTTACCAGTTTCAGTTGCGTCTAGTGAGAGATCTTTCTCCAAACTAAAAATTATTAAAAATTATATGCGCTCCACAATGCCACAAAACAGTTTAATCTGTCTATAATAGCAATAGAATACGACAGGATAGATTCCATCTAGTCAAACAGCTTACTACCCTTTTTGTATTCCGAAAACTATTGTTCGCACTGAATACCTTTTGGTAGCCCTCTTAAATTCTTCTGAAGTTTAAAACATTTATGATCGATGAAAAAAGTATCTATTCGATTTTATTGATGGCATTATCTGAAAAGGGTAGCAAATATTTATTGAATAGTTCCTTTATAACAACTCATGACCGATGTTGGGAATTCCAGAAAAAGTCTTAATTTGTGAAACTTAGATTTACTATTTAGTCGTGTTTGTGTCTTTGTTTGATTTAGTGTCATCCAAAACTCTTAAGAAGCAAGATGCATGTCTTAGTTAAATTTGAAGATATGGGGCGCAACTGAGATCCACTTTTTTATTATTCTAGCTAGCTAAAAATAAAAAATTGTAGCTGGAAGAGAAAAATTCGACTAGTATATGGGGCTCATGAACCGATTTTTTGATTTGAAGATTTATACAGGGAAAAATTGAAAAGTATTTTTGCAAAAATTTTTTTTTCGAATTTCAAGAAACGAATATCTTTACGTAAGAGATCACGTCAAACCCTCTTCAAAAACATGTAATAACATTTTCCTCCCCCCCTTTTTGGGGGGTCTACAGGTCGTCGAAAACCGACTTTTTTCGACATGGGTACTTAGGGCTGGGGGCTTTTTTTGCTATGAACGATAGCGAAAAGCTGCCTCGTAAGTTTTGAAGGGAGCAAGTCGACACGTGCATAGAACACATAAAACGGGGGATTAATGGGGGGAAATATACAAGAAAAAATTCGCGAATAAATTTAAAAAAATTTTTTTTGGGAATTTTGGGTTATAAATATGATGGGGCAACTTGTCAGTTCAAGCCCTTTACGACAGTGTATGAGAATACCCCCTGCCCCCCCTTTTTGGGGGGTCCAGCATTCGCTAAATATTAATGTTGGAATCGTGATTTTCGGGGGATCTTCCGGATTTGAAGTGCCTATAGGCGTCATGGGTTTGAAATATTTTTAGGGCCCCCCAATGACCCCCCCAAAAGTGGACTGAAATTGAACGTGGAAGTTCGAGATCATGTTTTTAGGCATGTGCGCATTCGGTATATAGCTACGGTGGATAAAAAAAATTTTAACCTCAAAATTTAGCGCATTTTGTGGCGCCCTCTTTTTCGATAAAATTACCAAAGTACATATATCGAGAGATGGAGAAAAAAATTAGAATTTTTTTGAGTATGTACAGGGTGTTGAAACATTTTTTTCGTAATTTTTGAACATTGAATTTTCGGAGTTTTTAGGCGAAATATACTTCTTTTATTGGGGCTAAAAAATTTCTATGTACGTGTCTAAGCGCCCTCTACATTTTTAGTCTCTAGCATTTTTTCAATATCTTGCAAAAAAAAATTATTTGTCCGTTATATTCAATGTAGTTAGGGGGACAAGCTTCACCCATAGGGGGGCATATTTTTCCTGTGAGTTACCCATGATGGACTATCATAACCCACCATCAGGTACACGGCCAAAAATTATTTTAAAAATATTTACCCCTCATGACCCTCCTAAGATTTTTTTATAGGCTCAATGACTACGCCAATGTTCATCATTTTTGATTCTCTACACGACAGTTTTTTTATTTTTTTTCTACGATTTTTTCTTCCCCTTCAAAAACCCAGCTCATGTTGTCCGTTAACTATGTGTCAGGACCGGTTTTATAGGTCAGATTTTCAAAATGCGCCGATTGATACGGAATTTGGTATGGGGGTACAGATTTGGCCCAGAAACACGGTCCCGACATTAAAATTTCTTCAAAACGAATTTTGAACTGTCAAAACGTAACTTGAAATTTTCGCCAGGACCCATCAAGGGGGGGTCGGTAACTTTTATGCTGCGATTTGAATGAAAATCTAGGGAAAAGGGTTTTTGGGGATGATAAATACAATGAGCCAATGAGATGTTCTGTAAGTTATATCTAACATGCTTAAAAAAAATAAAACGTCAGAAATCGGGATATTTGTAAGTTTTAAAAATAGTAGTTATTATGCGATTTTTATAAAAATTTATAATTAGAGGTTTTCGATTAAGACGAATCGAATGATATAATAAGTTTTCAATTAAATTTTTTTCTTTAAATAGTTTATTTGAAGAAAATTCGAAAAATATTTTTTTGATTTCTTTATTAGAGAGAATTTCGGAAAACTGATAACAGAAATGGAATCCTCGGGTAAAAATACATGATGTTTGATAATTTTTTCTATACTTTTACTATATATCGCAATTTTCAAATTTTTATCCAAGACCTCGAAATTTTTGAAACCTTTTTGACATGTCTCTATTTAAAATTTAATATTTTCGGAAGTAAGAAAGATATTAGCATTATTATTACACCATTCGACAGAGGAAAGATGTACCTTCATCATGAATCATTTTTTGTTTCTTGCATTTATCATTTGTAGGAATTATATAGGGTTAAAGTTGAGCTAAAAATTTTTATCAAAATTTACCCTAAAAAAATTCGTAGTACCTACGTTTATGATATGGGAATATTTATGTTGGTAAAAATCGGAAGAGGAGAGTTAATATTATTATAGAAAAAATACTGCAAGTTTCCAGCGGAATTAATAACCGAGTTATTAAATATCAAAGTTGACATTTTATAACCAAAAAATCCATTCCTTCGGTCAAAACAACGAAAATAAAACGTTTCTCTCCGATTTTAATGAAATTTTGCATAGAGGGGTTTTTTGATACGAGGAAACTGAACAATGTGTCAGTTGTTTGAAAAAAATTTTTTTTCCTGTGGAAAACTCAGGAAAATTATTGAAAATGGGATTTCCTGGAAAACTATAACTTAAAATCAAAAACTAACATATTTTTTGAGTTCTACGAGACGAAATACATAATACTATATCACTTTTCACATACATTCACAAAAAAGCAAAATTTTATATTTTTTGGTCTGGGAACCAAAATTCATCTTCAAGATGAAAACAATATTCTTAAACTTTATATATTTAATTAAAAGATGTTTTATGAATAACTTGAATTATTGAGCTTCTGAAATCACATATTTTTAGTCTCTTGTAACCTATTTCCCATTTACCATGACTATTAAAAAACGCATCCATCGTTTTTCAGTTAAAATATGTATGCCGACAATCTAGGATACCTGTAAATCATACCATGATTTATATGGACAGGTTTTTTATTATACAATGTATCATAACAAGTCAGCATCGTACGTGGTCTTCCTTACTCATTTTTCAGAAAACTTTATTCTTCACTAACCAATAAGTAATAAGCAAAAAAATGTCAAAATTCGAAAAGTGTTCCATTGCAGCGTATAACAAGCGCCATATAATCCAATGCTCCCCTAGTTTCAGGAACATGAAATTAGTTGCTTGACGATTTCAGGCGTTGCAACTGCACTTTATTCATTGAAGAATAAACCTAAATTTTTAATTATACTTCTTTGGAACATTAAACAAAAATGAAAAAAAAAATAAAGAAAACATTAAAGAAACAGAAATTTTCTACTTGTGGTTTTAGTGAACTCTTTAATGGTTGGTTCGTAATTTATCATAGATGCTATATCTGCTTCGATAGATAAAACTGCCAAAGCTGAAAGTCTTTGTTGGCCCATATATGAAAAGCATCAGAAAATCTAACGACACATATTGTCATAAATTTGATAAAAACGTACAAAAAAATGTGATTGCATATTTTAATAAGCATTTGTGAATTCTTCATTGTGACGCAGATATATAACGAAGAAAATGTAAATAATAAAAATATAAAGAAAAGTATATGAAACCATCGAATTTCATTTTCACATAATAACCAATTCATACATGGAATAACATTCATTAACCTCACATTACGACGATTGGTCCTTCAGAGCTCAATACCATAAAAGTGAATACGACATTCCGCAATTTTGCTTTTCCAACATTAGAAAAGAGGAAAACGCAAAACATGGAACGCTCTACAGGGTCTAAGGTAGTCCAAGCTCCTACTGAGGGGATGTACATGCTAGGGCAGCTATAGAACTACTAAGGAGTAGGTTAAAAAAGATAGCAGGACTCTTAACAGGGCACTGCTGTCTGAGGAAACACCTCCATAACTTATGTTTAGAGGAAAGTCCCAAATGTAGGGGTTGTGGCTTGGCTGACGAAACGTCGGTCCATGCCCTCCTTGTGTGTCCACATTAAGCTGATTTACGCAGGAGAGTCTTCGGAGTCCCTGTTATGACCCCTGGGGACACATGCAGGCACCCAATAAAGAGGAGTCCTTCATTTCCTTCATTGAAGGAGTTGGCTTCATGGATGCATGAGTAGCAGGAATGGCACAATGGGCCCGCCAGAGGCTTCAGGCTTAGTAATTTATAACTAGTTTCAATTTTGAAAAGCTACTTTCAGCGGAAGCAGTACTTACAGGTATTGTTAACAAAATTCTAATGACAATGTGAACATTTGGGTAAATTTCTTTCAAATAGTTGTCTACGATATATTGCGGCGGATGTTTCACGTATTCAATAGAGTAAATTTGGGATCGCCTCATACAACTCATAAGGTTGGAAGTCACTGCTCTTACCTACCTTTCTCGTTAGAAATTCGTTCAATCGCACTTTGTGAATCCGACTAAATAACACATTTCGTTAGACCTTTTTTTTACAAATTTCTACTGCTATTTGGATGCCAATTACTTCCGCTGTGCAGATCTGCATATAGTCATTTAATCTGGTAGAGTATATGTAATTGATGGATGGGAAGAAAATACCACATCCAACTCTGTGACTAATTGGTTCCATTGACCAGTCCAATCTTTATTTTTCCAAAATCCTTGTTTTCTACTGCAAAAATTACAAAGTGTGTTAATGTAGTCATTTAAGGGATTGTTTTTATCTTCAATAATTTTTAAGAAGAATTTAGTACTTAATATTAGTCTTCCATAATCCAAAGACATTTCACCAGCTTCGGCCAAAAGACAATTTGTGGGTGTGGAATGCATTGTACCTAGGACGATTCTTAAGCTCTTGTATTGTATTTGATCAAGTTTTACCAAAGTTAGTTTATTACTGGGTTTGTAGATGAAAGCTACATAGTCTAGATGTGATCTAGTTATCCCTTTATATATCAAAAGAGGAGTGGCTGGATCGGCACCCCAATAAGTACCACTAACCGCTTTCATTATGTTCAACCCTCTTGTGTTTTATTTCCTATATCTTGTACCTGCGATGCCAAATTCAGATGTTGATTAAATATCACTCCCATATATTTTACTTTAGCCTTTATTTCTATAATCGTATTATTCACTTTAATGTTCGTCAAAGTTCCATTGTTTTTTCTTTTTGGTTTGAATAAAATAGCTGTTGACTTATCGGTTGATATATTAAAATTACGTAATTTAGTCCATTCGTAAATTTTGTTGAGATTTTGATTCATTTTCCCAATCATGTGGTTTGCATCATCACCTTCAATCATTATGATGAAGTGATCGGCGTACTGGATTATCTTCATACCCTCATCCACTACCTGATGCAAGGAGATGGTGTAGATGTTAAATAATGATGGACTTAATGGTGATCCTTGAGCCAACCCTTGAGTGTTGGCTTTAGGGCCTATTAATGTGCCATGTATACATATTATTTATATGTGTCTATTACTCAGCAAGTTGAAAATGAGATTTACATATTTAGTTGGAATATTTAGTTCTATCATTTTGTGGTATAATACATATAAGTTCACGTTGTCATAAGCTGACTAAAGATCTAGGAAAACTGCCAGTAATAGTTTCTTGGAGCTAAATGCATTTAATACAGCGCATGTTAACATTGCGATTGCATCACTGCTTCCTTTACTTTTGCGTAATCTAAATTGGGTTTCTGGGAAATATTTTCTATTCTCCGTAAGTCATTCGATTCTGATTTTAATTATAATTTCAAATACTTTACCAACACAGGATGTTAAGGCAATAAGTCTAAAAATTATGGAGCAGTTAGGATTTATTCCTGGCTTAAGGAATGGTAATATAATCGTTTCTTTTCATTCATTAGGTATTTTATTATTGATTAGGATATTACTGAATATTTTGATAGAATTATGTTGGCTTATGGTAGGTAGATTTCTAATCATAGAGTACGTGATGTTACCTTTTCCAGTTGCTTTATCCCTTTTATTGGATATTACATTATAGTATTCTTCGTATGTAATAGGTGTGACTTCTCAATTTGGGCAATCAATTGTGAATTTAGGATCTACATTACATATTGTTAGAGAGTCCAGGATCTGTTGTGAGATTTCTTTTTTCGAGAAATTATTATTGTTATTAGACATATAATTATTACATCCTTTAATCTTGTTCCATATTTTCTTAATTGGCGTTTCTCCATTCAATGTTGTACAGAATTTTCTAAATAACATTTTTTTCTTTAACTTGAGTTTAATTTTAACCATTGCCTTGATTCGTTTATATTCAATATAATTTCCAGATTATTCAAGTTTCTAAAATTTTCTATAGCTTTTCTTCTTTCTTGCAGCTTGCTTGCAGCTGCATTATTAATTATCTTGTTAAAGTCTTCATCTTCCATTAGATCTTCCTCAGCATCGTAGCAATAGGTTTCTATCAGTGTTGAATATTGTTTGCTCTCTTACAGTTTCTTTTATTTTCCTTGAGTTGACTTTGAATGTATTTGTTGATTATACTAATATACTAATTGTTGGAAAGTGGTCACTCCCTCCAGTATCAGCATACGTTTTCCAGCTACATTTATTAGCAATTTTACTGGAAGCTATGGCTAAGTCAATTGCTAAAGAATTCTTGTTGCATTCTCCTAATCTTGTTGGAGGTCCATCATTTAATATCACCAGTTCTTCTTTTTCCAACGATTGTCTGACAATTCTTCCATTTGTGTTCCTATCAATGCATCCCTACATCGGATCGTGGGCGTTTAAATCACCCATAATGATGAAAGGTTTTGGCGTATTTTATAGAAGATCATTCCATTTTTCTTCTTGTAAGGTCTGTCCTGCCGGGCTTTGAATATTTACAATATATACATTTGAATTTTCTAGATAAATCGTTAAAACCTGTAAGTTTGACGAGTTAATTATCCTACTCTCTGTTAGTTGGTTTCACATTGACGCGTATCATATCAGTTGTCATCATGGCGTTGTTGTCGCTTTTTGCGTAAAAATGTTAATTGAAAAGAAAAACAAAATCCTCGAGGATATCGGTCCATCCTCTATGTCTTCAAAGACGGTATTTTTCTTCACTACTTACTGCCATTTTGCATTGCAACAAAAAAAGAATACCAAAACTAAAATGGCCTGCAACACTGCATCGAAACTACAACTGATGATATGCCTGCATGTGAAAATATCTATTGGTCAAATGGCTCCGACTTCAACCGATTATTCGCAAACGCCACGGGCTGGACCGATGCCCGTGCGCTTTTTATCAGTCGACCGATGATACGCGGACATGTGAATGACACATATAAAACAATGAATAGGACGGATGGTCAGTCGTGATCATCATTCCTTTGTGAAAAGGTCCTAAATGAAAACTAATGTTTAGAAACGACAGAGAAGATTTTTTAATAAATTCCTTTTATAACATAATATAAGTAGTTTATCAGAAATATCGATTGTTTCATTCACATTCATTTCGTGGCCGAAGAGTGGAATATCTTTAAGTTGAGAATACGTCCTAATGCATTTTCTATAAGAAAAACCTTGTGGCGGGTACTTTTGGATTTTCTATAATTTTTCAAATTTATTTTCGGCTGTAAGGCGCGAGGCCGTGGGCGGTGGCCCACACCGCCCACGCCTATGCCCATGGCTATTCTTCATGACTGAGTAATGGACGTCATTATAATTGAGGAAGCACAAATAGCATATATACACATATATGTATTAAATAGTCGTGCACAAAATGTTTTGTGCGCTCATACTTATAGAGTCCTCATATACACCAATCCACAAGTAATTCATAATTATGCTTATTTTTGTAAATTTCGAAAAAAAACTTATATACATATGTTCGTATACACAATGTATACGGATGTATACACTTAAAAATAGCTGTTATCAAATGTCCTCAAAACTGCCATTACACATATATATATATATATATATATATATATATATCTCCAGGTCCACATCAGTTAGATATGTACGTAGTTCGTCGGGGTATTTATTGATGTGGAGGGGGTGAAGTACCAACCCGGCGCGTCTCCAGGTGGCGGATAGGAGAAGGGCCTCTGAGATGATTTTATATGATGAGGAGGTCTGCGGGGAAATACCCGGGGCTCGTTGTGTCTAAAAACTCAACTGGCAGCCCTCCAATACCCTGCCGCGGACCAACTTTACCTGTCCCAGCTGTAGTATCGTGGATAAGGGATTGCACACAGGGTTACGATGCAGGGTGAAATTTAGACCTTACCTCGAAATCACCTGTTACACCAATGTCTCCTGGCTGTCTGTGGTCAAGTCTCGCGGGCCAGGAAAAGATGTGTCACCAACGAGGTGACCTACCGACCTACCTCTCGGCATGCGGCATATACCCTCTCTCTACCGATCCACTGTCAAGGTGAACTCCTCCCAACATCCACACTCCCAAACATTAGCGGGGAAAGCAGACCAGGCTGCTTGTTGTTAATTTATTGTTTTCTTTACAGTAAAGTAGTTCAACAATTTAACAGATATCAAAAAACGAATTAAGGAGTACAAAAGTGTAAAAGTAAAAATACAATAATGACAATAGTTTAAAATTTACAAATTCTTACAAAACCAAAATGTTCTGTTATGTTTGCATATATATATATATATATATATATATATATATATATATATATATATATATATATATATATATATATGTGTGTGTGTGTGTGTGTGTGTGTGTGTGTGTTTTCATTATAGAGGTAGGAAAATACTTTTACGTATCGTCAGGACTTGGTGTTCTGCCTGGTATGTCGGACTCGGAAGCCTTTCCAATACCGACTAAAAACCTCCTCTGTTTCCCCCGCGGTACCACCGTTAGGCATTACTTCGCAGAGGGAGGATCTAGCTATCGCCCTTCCTTCTATAAGTCGAACTCATGGTGGTTTCGTTCTACGAGGTTGTCTGTCTAAATCAATTTTTTTTTATTACGCGTTTCGATTTTTTGCACGTTCCCTTTCTAAACGACGAAGTTCTTGGAGGATAGCATAGCTTTCACTAGTGACTCTGGTCGTGTTTTCGAATGAACGGTAGCTTCCCAGTCGCTGCGTATTGTGCTGAAACGGGGACAGACACAGAACACGTGCTCCGCGTCCTCTCTACCTCCAGGACAGGACGGACATTCTGGAGAGTCCTCATGTTTAAACCGGTGCAAGTATGCTTTAAAGCAGCCATGTCCCGAGATCATTTGTGTCAGGTAGTAAGTGACCTCGCCATGATCACGGTTTAACCAAATATCCAATTGTGGTATAATGCGGTACGTCCACCTTCCTTTTGTGTGTGTGTGTGTGTGTGTGTGTGTGTATATGTGTGTGTGTATGTATCTGTCTGTGTGTGTCCTGTGGTTTGTTGTGTTTGCACCTCTCAAGCTCGACCTTGTCACTATCAAAGTGTATAGACGTCTCCTTGGTCATGCTGTTTCGTCATCTAGTATCATTTCTCTTCCCCATTCGTTGATCTATGATACCAGTTGGCTGTCTGTTGCGTCTATGTTGGTAGGTGGGTAGGTCCTATTTGTCATTTTCAGTCTGTTCGTTAAGGTTTTGCGTGCTTTTTGTCTTTGTTCAAGCGTACAATCTTGTATTATATGTTGCTGGTCTTCAATTTCGTCACCTGCGCTACAATGGCCGGTTGTTTGTCTCAATTTAAAACGCTTGTAGTAATCCTGCATGTGACCGTGTCCCGTTAGTAGCTGTATAGTTTTCCAGTCTGCATCGAGCCTTATTTCTGTTACTGTCTTTATGAGCGCATAAGTCTTTCGTCCTGTCTTATCTGTGTCCCACTTGTTTTGCCAATTCTCAAGCTTATTTCTCTTTAGTGCTTTTTTATTTGTTTTCTGCTAAAATGTTTGACCTCTGGTTTATATTCTTGTTCATCAGTCGCTAGTCGGTGTGCCGCTTTCATGTCTTTATCAGATCTGTTAGTATGCTGTACGTAGCTCTTTACGCTGTATGTTGTCTCTAGGGTGTCTTTTATTTTTATTATTTGTGTGTTTAGTTTATTTCTCATTTGTGTTTGTGTAGTGCTGTGTATGGCTGTCTTAGAATCTGTGTATATCGTCAAGTCCCGTCCATCGGTCTGTTGTCTGATACTCATATACTTGTCCAATCCTAGTTTTAAAGCTAAAGTCTCAAGTTCGTGAATGTCAGCTTCGGTGTCAATGAGGAATGCTTGTTTTGTTTCAGTATTTTTTGTTTTTACGTATACCCCCATTGTTCTTAGGTTGTTTTTAATGCTTGCATTCACGTATATGTTTATGTCTGTATGCTTGTGTGGGTGTTCTAATCCCTTGTGCCGTGGTGGGTGTGCTTTATCCGTTGCCTGTGTTCGTATGTCTTGTCTCATGTCTTTTGTTACATTGAAGTGTCTGTACATCTCTTCTGCTTCTACTGCTAGCGGTATGCACCCAGCAATCACTTGCATAGCTGCTGTTGGAGCCGTGTTGTATGCCTTTGTTATAGTCCGGAGGAATGGTAGTTCGGTGGCGTTCAATTGTTTCATTATTCTTGTATCGTGTATTCTTTGTCCTCAGATTTCTGCCCCGTATAGGGCCATAGGTTTTATGGCTCTCTCGTATATATGTTTTAGTGTTTCTGCTTTTTTACCCCACTGTCGTCCGGCTATAGCGTAAAGTTTATTGGCGATGTCTGTAGTTTTCTGTCTCAACTTTTTTACCTGGTCCAGCCATAATAGCCTTGAATCGATTGTCATACCTAGATATTCCAAATTGTTTCCTATGTCCACGTTTTGGCCTTCGAGCTTTAGTCTGGGTGCCCTGGTGTTTGTATTGTGTGGAATAAACATTACACTGGTCTTGGTTTTATTGTATGTAAGTTTGTTCTTTCGCGCCCAATTTTCGCAAGATTTCCAGACTGCTGACCATTTAGTTTCAATTTTTTGCAGTGATGTGGCTGTTAGTACTATTATCTGGTCATCCGCGAAGGCTTGTACCATGTCTAAGTCTTTTGTTAGTTCTTCTGTTCCATCCATTGCATCGAACCAATCTTCCATGAGCCCCAACCATAATGCCGGTCCTAAACTAGATCCTTGTGGGCAGCCCCGTTGTGTATTAGTCCTTATGTCTTCGGTCTGTATTTTCCTGTCTGTCAGGAAGTCCAGGCACAGTGTAACTAAGTACTCTGGGGTCCTTTTCTGTCTTAACATGTCTATTATGGCTGGGGTCCATGCTGAGTTGAATGCATTTTTTAAATCCAGCGTCAATACTAGTTGGTGTCTTTTTTCAGTCTTATTTCGTTTAATTTGAGTAGCTACCCTATCTATGGCGTCCATTGTCGTGTGTGCTTCTCGAAAGCCATATTGCCTTCTGTCGAGCCCATTTGTTTTTTCTAGGTGGTCCATTAATCGCTTGGCTGTCATTTTGTCAAGTACTTTCCCCAAGGCCGGGAGAAGGCAAATCGGTCTTCGGCCTCCATCTTTCTTGGGCAGCCAGACCATATCCGCCTTCTTCCAGCCACTGGGGAAACTGTGTTCTCTTAGGCACGTATTATATAGGTCGGTAAGTACATCTGGTCGAGTTGTGTGTATGTCGAATAAAATTTCCTTCGGGATTCCATCCTCAGATGTCGCCTTTTTGTTTTTCATCGCATGTATTGTGTTGTATACTTCTGTGTCTGTAAAGAGTATAATTTCTTCTTCCTCTCTGTGTGTTTGTAATTTTCGTCTAACCTCAATATGTGTGTCGTTATCCTCATCGGTGTCGTCTTTCGGAAAGTATTTATCGTGTAAATAGTTTATTGTGTCTATTTTGTCTTTAGTCCAATCTCCATTGTCTTTTTTGAGCGTTGTCAATGTCCTGTTTTCCTTGTTTTTTGTCCTAATTAATTTATAGGCGCAATCCCAAGGATTGTCCGGGTCTACAGATGTAAAAAACTCTCTTATTGATTTTATTTTTGTATGTTTTATTGTGTTTTTGTATTGTCGCCTAATTCTAATATATTCATCTTGTTTTTGAGCTCGTGCTAAGGGATCTCTCTCGTTTTGGTATTCCCGTCTATGTCTGTTCGTCGTTTGTCTAAGTCGTGTTAGTTCGTGGGTCCACCATATTTGTGTGTTTCTCTTGTACGAATGTATTGTTTGTAGTGTCTGCTTCATGAGGTTCTGAATTTTTAGTGTAATAGAGTCGGTCTTTAGATCTATGTTCCCAGTCAGGTCCCAGTCGATCTTTGTTATACCGCCTTTTATTTTGTCTATGTCTCTGTTTGTTAAATTGTATTTTTTTGTTTTTTGTGTGTGTTGTATCTTTTGTAGAATATCAAAAGTGATATAGTTGTGGTCACTCAGTGTGTCTTCATCCAACACTGCCCAATTGTATACGTCTAAGTCCCTGGTCAACGTTAGGTCTATCCAACTTTTACCCCTTGTGCTGGAAAAAGTTGGATGGCTGTCATGTGTGTTGTGTATTTGTATGTTATTTGTCGTCGCCCATTCCATGATGTCTTCCCCCCTAGTGTCTGTTATTTCGCCTCCCCAACTCGTCTTTTTTGCGTTAAAATCCCCCGTTATTAAGATTTTTGTTTTGAGTTTCTTTATTCTGGTTTTAAGTTTGTAGAGTATTTTATTTTTATTGCCTCCCGGCTCGTCGTACATGTTTATTATCGTTAGTGTTTCTTTTTTTTGTGTCAATTTATATTGTTAAGGTATTTTCATTTGACATTTGAGCTATTATTGTCGTGCTTTTTGTCAGGTTTCGCTTGAGAAGTACAAGTGTTTTTGATTTGTCATTGTATTTTAGTACGTTGTGTGTCGTGGTATCTTTCGTGTTGTGGTAGAGTTCTTGGATAAGTGCTATGTCAATGCTTAGCTGTTTTATTGTCTGTAGCAGCCTTTCCTCTGCCAATGTTGTGTTGTAGAATTTTCATACCTGTGTTGTGTTGATGTGTAAGTGTGTACTGGTGCGGTGTAGTGTTTGCGTGTGGTTTGTTTTGGTGTTGAGTTTTTTGTTTTGTGTTGTAGTTAGGTGTAGTGTGGTTTGTGTTGTGTTGTGTTGTGGTTTATTGGCTGTAGTCTCGCGGGCCAGTGGGATGGGGGGGGGTCTTGGCTTTACTGTCCGGACCAAGAGGAGACAACCTCATTAAAAACCTAAATTCAAGGTGGGAGACCGGGCCGAAGAACGCGTGGCTATATAGAAGAATAGTCCTTACTGGTTTCGACCTTGGAGCACCGGAGGGAACTCCATTGTATTGAACCCCTTACCTCTGCATGCGGGGCTCTGCAGCGGTGGACCGTAATGACCCTAGCTTCTCGTGGGATCACTCATGGAACGAAAAAGTAATACTTTTACCGGAAAAGTAGTGGAGAAAACCTCCACCTCTTCATCCGGGCACCTCACAGAGGGAAAAAAGGCCAAACGGCACAAAGGTCGTATGCCGTTCGACCTCCCAAAACCGGGAGAACCGGGCGGTATAGACGACCCACTGAGAAAAGGCCTCAGTGGAGCAGGGGTGCGGAAATACCTGCGACTCCTCAATCAGGGAATATCCCCTGAAGATGCCAGGAAGCAGGTAACTCAGCGCTCAACCCCCCAAAGGAATTACCAACGGGGAAAACAAAGCTTAAAAGAGGCCCGGAACATATTACTTCTCCGCTTAGGCCTCAAAGCAAGAAATCAAAAACAGCTGCAACGGTAACCGGGCAAGCCACTGGTTACGCAGCAGCTGTCAAAGCAGAGAAAGCTTTTAGGGTGGGAATAATGCCCAAGGATTATCCTGGGGTCATCCTGAGACCGGAGTAGCTCTCCACACTGGAGGACACTCTGGTGGAAGAGCTGTGCCAGAGCAAAGAGAAGGGAATCCACTTCTCAGGTATCAACTTCCGTTGTGGAATGATACTGGTGGACTGTGGGTCACAAGAATCGGCAGACTGGCTTATGAGGTCAGCGCCGAAATTAAACTTTTGGGAAGGACCCGAATTGGTGGCTCGAAGTGGAGACGACATCCCAAAGCCGGTCACCATAACAGTGTTCTTCCCAAGAAGCCAAGACATGAAACTGGAGAAGATCCTCCAACTTGTCGAGGTTCTGAACTCCAACCTCAGTACTGAGGCTTGGAAGATCTTAAACTCTAAAAAAGAGGGACAGGGAACTATCCTCACGATTGGGATCGATCACCAATCTGGGGAGGCTCTGAAGGCAGGAGGTTACGCGCTAAACTTACGTTTTGGGCGTATCCCTGTCTCGGGGCTGGGAAAAAAGAAGAATCCCGCGGAGGATCCAAAGGACATGGAGATACCCTCCACATCCGGAACCTCTGGAAAGGGGAAACAAGGCGAAAGCTTGACCTTGGGTCAGCCCAAGATCTCCTCCGGCTCTGCTGGGATGACTGGGAATGCGGAGACTGCCTCTGCATCCCGGGAAGCTGGGCAGAGCAGCCTGGGGGTCGAGAGTCTGACTCGAGATCAAGAAACCTGCTCGATTACCGAGGGAGATACTGCCATGGTGGTCGAGGAGGGTCAGGGAGAGAGAAAGGAGGGGGATGAATAGAGGCTGAGTAACTCGGCCTCTCTCATCCATAATTATTCACCTTCACGTTCACGAATGTAGCTCAGATTAACCTGCATCACGGGAGTTTCAGCCGTGATTGCAAGGTTGTTCGCTAGACTACAACTGGATATTGTACTGATTCAAGAACCATGGATCAACAAAGAAGGCCAAATCAAAGGTTTGGCATGTAAGGATTCTAAATTGATTTATGATCAAAGGCAAGTATCTCCGCGTGCCTGTGTAATCATAAGAGATAACATAAAATATATTTGTGTTTCAGAATACGTGTCACGGGACCTTGTTGCAATCATGGTTCACCTCAACATTGGGGGTATCGACTGAGACATCGTCATTTCCTCTGCCTACTTCGCTGGAGACGGGCCGATGACACCGCCAGTAGAGGTACAAGAGCTAGTGAGACACTGCGATAGTAGACGGCTGCCAATTATGATTCGTTGTGATGCCAACGCACACAATACCGTGTGGGGAAGCACCAATAACAACGCAAAAGGTGAGTGTTTATTAGAATATCTCTTAGCAAATAACCTTGAGACCTTAAACGTGGGGACAACCCCCACTTTTGTCACGAGAGCAAGAGAAGAGGTCCTGGACGTAACAATCGTTAATGTTGCTGCCATGATAAATGTAAAAGATTGGAGGGTGATGAGCGAGCCATCACTTTCCGACCATAGGATCATCGAATTTAGGATAGAGGGAAATACCAGCTCGATTCCTACAATTCGAAATCCTAGAAATACTGATTGGTCTCTTTACAAGACCAATCTGAAGGACAATTTGGAACACGTCGAAGTGAATGGAGTAAATAACCCGCACTACGACCTGGAACAAAGAGTCGAACAGATCAGTGAGGCAATAATGGAAGCTTTTCATTCCAGTTGCCCACTCTCAAAAGCTCGTTCAGAAAAGGATGCTCCTTGGTGGAATGAGAACCTGTCAAACCTCAGAAAAGAGGTCTGTCGGCTCTTTAATAGACGGCAATTGGCAGAGGTACACTGAGAAGCTTACTCAGTACAATAAAGAGATTAGGAAGGCCAAAAGGCTTAATTTTCAAGCCTTTTGCGAAAAGATCACTTCCACTCACAATGCAGCCAGACTACAAACGGTCATGGCAAATGGGGGAACTAACCCCACAATGTCGCTGAAAAAGCCAGACGGATCATACACGGAAGGTGAAGAGGAACGATCAATTATTCTTCTTAAAACCCACTTCCCAGGTAGTGAACCAGCAACAAGCACCGAAATAGCAATGAACTACACCAAAAAATCCCGCAAGGAAGATTGGGACATTGCTAAGAAAATATTTACCAGACAACGGTTGGAATGGACAATAAGTACCTTTCAACCATATAAATCACCAGGAGTGGATGGAATATTTCCAGCATTCCTACAGCAAGGGATAGAGGAGATTCTTCCTCACCTGCTGAAGATTACAAGAAGCAGTCTAGCAATGGGTCTAATACCTAGAAAATGGAGAAGGGCAAGGGTAACCTTCATACCAAAAATAGGGAAAAAAGATGGGACTGATCCCCGATCTTTTAGACCCATCTGTCTAACATCGTTTTTACTCAAATCGATGGAGAAAATAGTGGATAACTACATAAGAACAGAGAATCTGGAGAATATACCACTTCATAAATGTCAGCATGCCTACAGAGCAGGTCGATCAACTGAGACGGCTCTGTATCAGCTGACAGAAGTCATCCAGAGAATTCTGAACAACAAAGAAATCGCAATGTGCGCATTCCTGGATATATCAGGGGCCTTTGACAACACAACTCATGTGTCTGTCAAAGAAGCACTAAAAAGGCGAGGATTTAATGAAACCATTGTAAAATGGATGTATGAGTTGTTGACAACGAGGATAGCTGAGACACAGGTGGGGAATCAAACCACCTCAGTTAAAGCCACTCGGGGGACACCTCAAGGGGGAGTGATATCTCCCCTTCTATGGAGCCTCGTAGTAGATGAGTTGCTCTACAGGCTAACGCAGCTTGCCTTCGAATGTATGGGCTACGCCGATGACATTGTTTTAATAGTCAGAGGCAAGTTCGAGAGCACCTTGTGTGATTTATTACAAATGGCCTCAGAATCATTGAGCAATGGTGCTTGTCAGTGGGGCTAAACATTAACCTAAGCAAGACCATAGTAATTCCATTTACCCGGAAAAGAACACTTCCAGCCATGAAACCCATATCCTTAAATGGGGAAATCATAGAATGGAAATCAGAGGTTAAATATCTAGGGATAACCCTAGACAGTAAGCTTCTGTGGAATAAGCATGTTGAAATAACTGCTAGTAAAGCAATAAGAGCTTTGATGGCGTGCAGAAATCTAGCTGGTAAGAGGTGGGGCTGTAACCCAAAAATACTGCGATGGAGTATGCCATGATTGTGAGACCAGCAATTACGTATAGGGCAATAGTTTGGCACACAAAAGCAAGTCAGTACAGCACGAGGAAAACCCTCGATAAAGTTCAAAGGCTTGCCCGTGTGTGCAACACTGGAGCTATGAGAACGTGTCCAAATAGGGCACTTGAGATTATTACAGATCTCACACCTCTACATCTGGTGATAGAAAGATCTGCCCAAGAGGTAATTCTTAGAATATCTAAGGAAGGTTCAGGCAATGAGAGTATTAAAAATCAGGGAGCTTGGTCCTCTCTGACAAGATACACCTCATTAGCGAATCTTCCCAGTGACGAAATGATCAGGAAAGTAAGTATCGAAAAAAATTTCACCACGATGCTAAATACGAGGAGAGACTGGGAAAGGGCATACACCACCCAAACTCTCAAAGAAAACACTATTAGATGGTAAACGAATGGTTCAAAAACCACCATTGGAGCAGGCGCTGGAGTATTTGGGCCTGGCACCAGATACTCATTATCCTTAGGCTCCTTCCCGAGCGTCTTTCAGGCAGAAATACTTGCGATCGAAAGATGCGTGGAAATGAACCTAGAAAGAAACTACCAGAAATGTGACATATCGATCCATTCTGATAGTCAAGCAGCTATCAAAGCATTGAGCTCCCATGTCATTGACTCAAAGTTGGTATGGGAGTGCCGAAGAAAACTTGATGAATTAGGCAAGAATAACAGGGTCTCTTTAGTCTGGGTTCCTGGCCACTCGGGAATCACGGGAAATGAAGAGGCCAATACACTTACCAGGAAAGGAGCACAAATGCCCTTTATTGGTCCGGAGCCTTTCTGTGATGTAGCAAAATGCTCCTACAAGAAAGAGTTTCGGAAGAAAGAGGAAACCGAAAGAGAAGCATTCTGGCGGTGCCTTCCCGGGTTGGAACATTCCAAAAAGTTCCTGGGGAACTTTGGCACTGCTAGGTCCAAAACATATTTGGACCTCAGTAAAGATAAGCTACATCTCCTCACGGGCTTTCTTACAGGACACTGCGGCCTTAGGAAGCACTTAATTAGAATAGGTCTAGCAGAGATTGACGAGTGTAGATTCTGTGGGGAGGAGGATGAAACTCCTGATCACCTAGTTCTGGAATGCCTCGCCATAGCAAGCCAACGCAAGAAATGCTTTGGACAAGAAACTTGTAAGAGTGAGGACCTAACCTCGCTGAAGCCGTTCCAAATACTAGAGTTCATCAGAACTTTGGAACTGGAAGGCGAGCTGTAGTAGTAGCGACAACAGCTCTGATAGGGGGGGGCACAATAAACCTTTGGTTTCAGTGCACTGTAACCCCGTTAAAATCTAATCTAATCTATATATATATATATATATATATATATATATATATATATATATATATATATTATAATATTTATAATATATTGTGTATAAATTGGTTTAAATGTTTTATATGTTATGGTGCAATATGTTAATACGGCTAGCTCAAATTATTTATTGATCTAAATTTTTGTATAGTTATGATTTGTACGGATTTGGGAGCATGAAATCCTCTCTGCTCTTTGAGTTCCTGTTGCTGTGAATATCTTAGTTAATGAATAAAAAGAAACACTTTACTTGTAAACATAATTTAATTTTTTAATAATGAGAATTTTTATTGTAAAATTTATCATACGACGCCTATGGACGGCTGAACTAAAATTATTGATCCATTTTATGTATGGCATGCTATGCGCATGCTTCAAACATCAGGTGATGATGCGTTAAGGGAAGCATTTCATAGACGCGTTGCGTCTGCTCAATTTTACAACGTGCTTTCCGTTGTATCACCGAATATTTGATGCGTAATGCACATGTAAAAGAATTTATGTTGAAAAAAATTATACATACAGAAACACAGAAACAATATGGTACAAAAATAAGTTATCAGTATTATATACATAGAATTGAAATATTACATAAATGAATTCAGATGCATCTTTCTTAAGTTTTTTTAGAAATGAGTAAGTATTTAATTTTGTCTATTTAGTTTGGCCATTTATTATTGAAAATTATTTAATTGTATAGTTATATTAAGTCTCTATTATAATTCTTTTTCAGATAGATCTTTTTCGCAAAGTTTATTTTACTCATGAGATTTTTAAACACTGGATTAGTGAGTTCTTTAACTCTTGTTATATAACAATACGCACTGACCTTGTGTCCTGGAATCAGGATATGCCTCTCTGGACTCTGGAACGCTGCTTCCGAAGTTCAAAGTCGGATAAAATTGAGAAAAATTGATTCTCTCTCAGGAAAATTAGATGTAGATATTTGGTAAGTACTGTTGTATGTTTTGTTAGTGGTTTATTACTTTTTAATGATGATTTTGGGGATAATTTATCAAAATTTCTGGAACGCTGCTCCAACCAACATCCTCGAACCGACGCCAAGCTACCAACTCTTTTTTCTTCAACTTTTTTCAATAAACAATCAGTCTTTTGTTTTTTCCAGCTCACTATTTTGACAATGTTTGTTACACTTTGTTTATTGATTGAAAATTTGTTCTGTCATGTCTCGAATAATCAATCACCTTTGTTTAACGCACTCAAAATTATGATTTCATTTTTATTTACTCTCAAATATCTTTACTTATATATCAAAATAAGTTTCACTTGGTTGTTAGTGTAATATTAAAGTTAATTTGATTATAATGGGACGAATAGTTTATACTGGCGATATACAATAGTCTTTAATATACCAATGTTTAGTTTAATTTTCTTATTACAATTAGTTATTGTTACGATTGTATTTAGCCATTAACATAAATTCTTTTAAACAATTTGTCAACATTCTCTATTCTGACTATTTACATTCATTTTATATTCTTTTAAATTCATTAATCAATTTCTATTTATTTACTCTATGAAATTACTCTAATGTCAGCGTTTGTCGCTGAAGCATATTGACATTACAGCGTCAAATATTCTAACCATATCTCTTTGTAAACATTGTGTTATAATATTGAACAATATCCTTTATGTTTTGAATATTTATTGATTCTTATTTCTTTTTTAGATTATGTGTTCAATGTTATTATCTTATAAAATATTTGATACAAATGGATGATCTTTATTCTATGGTTTCGGATTTATGATTAAAGGTAATGTTTCTTTTTGTTTAATTCTTTGCAAGTTGTAAAGTTTCCTTGAATTATAAATTATATAAAAGCTGTATTAGCAAATTGAGTGAAGATATTTACAATTATCTAATAAACATGAGCAATTTTAATGTCTCATTCTTATCATCCTAGTAAAGTATAGTCTACTGTTTTATTATTTAGCAATTTCTAATTATTCTGTTTCATGACAATGTTTCTACCTTACATATCCGTTATGTGTCGTACTGTCTTTGTATGTACAAGACCGTTTGCGCTTATAATTAAAGGGACTATTGTTACCTTCTCCAAATTCCAGATCAATTTCATTTCTTGTGCAAGCGCTCCATATTTAGTTATTTTTTCGGTATATGCTTTAGATATATTGTAGTCCTGTGGCACTGCGAAGTCAATTATGATGGCTGTGTTATCACTTTCATCCCAAATCACCATGTCCGGCCGGTTGTGCTCCACAGGTCTATCTGTAACAACTGTGAAATCCCAGTAAATTTTCACGGTGTTGTTTTGAAGTACGGGTTGCGGCACATATTTGTGGTGTGCGGTAAAATGATTCAACAGACCTCTTTGCAGGCATATTAATTGGTGAACGACTTTGCCCATATTGTTGTGTCGTTCCAGGTATCTGGTAGCAGCAATTGTTGTGCAGCCAGATGACAAATGTTGAATGGTCTCTTCGCTAGTGTTACACAGTCTACATTTGGTGGTCTCAACTTGTTGTTTCAATATGTGTTTGGAGTACGTTCGGGTTCTAATGACTTGATCCTGTATCGCCAACATTGTTCCTTCGGTTTCCGGGAAGAGGTATCCTGCCACTAGGTAAGTATTGGATGCTTTCATATCTACTTCTGTTTGATGTAGAGAAGTGTAAAACCTTCCGTGTAGCGCTTTTCCTTGCCAACTTATTCTCATTTGTTCTAATTGGTTCTCTGTTTCAGGAGGTGCAGGATTGGCAAGGTTAAGGGCTGTGATTTTTTTGTCCCATACCGCTACTCTTTTATGAACTGGTGAGTTTGTATTTCGGAAGTATTTTATTAATTTTTCCCTTTCTTTCAGATTGGCCGCCACCAGGCTAGTTAGTCCTCGTCCTCCCTCTAATCGTGGCAAATATATGCGCTCGATAGCTGAGTTAGGGTGCAGCATGCCATGTTTGGTCATTAGTGTCCTGATTTTCCTGTCTAACCTCTCTAGATCTGTTTTGGACCAGGTGAGTATTCCAGAAGTGTAGGTTATTGTTGGTATGGCCCATATATTAATTGCTGCCACCTTGTTTCTGGCATTAAGCTGGGATTTTAATATCTTGCTTGTTCTCCTCATTAGCTCTTTTTCGGCTTTCTCTTTGTTTTCTTTATGGCGAATTTCGTAGCTCTGCTGAATTCCAAGGTACCTGTAAGTGTTTTCTGCTCCCAGCTCCCTAATTCGACTGCCATCTGCCAGAGTGATATCCTCGTTTTCAGTGAGTTTTCCTCTCTTAATGTGAATGGTAGCACATTTCTCAAGCCCGAACTTCATTTGGATGCTCTCACTGAAGTGTCTGACTATCTCCAGTTCTCCTTCCAGTTGCTGTCTTCCTTTAGCAAAGAGCTTAAGATCATCCATATAAAAAAGATGGGTCAGCTTTGCTTGGTCATCGATTCCATATGCGTATGTGCTCCGGTTAAGCATATTACTCAATGGGTTCAGGGCGAGACAGAACCATAATGGGCTCAGACTGTCGCCCTGGAATATGCCCCTCTAATAGGGATCTCCTCCGTTGTGTACGTGTCTGTTGCTCCTCTGACTAATAGAGTGGTTCGCCATGATGTCATCAGATGCCGGAGTAAGTCGATAACTTGCTGATTCACTTTATAGATATTTAAAACTTCCAGCAGCCATGAATGAGGAACTGAGTCAAATGCCTTCTGATAATCGATCCAGGCTATAGATATGTTTTTCTGACGTTGTCTTGCCTGTTTTGTGATTACATTGTCGATTATCAAGAGTTCCTTGCTTCCTCTAGCCTTTTGCTTACAGCCGTTTTGTTCCCATGCTAGAATGTTGTTATGTTTTAGGTGGCAGTCTAGTTTGTGTCTTATGACGGAGGTAAGTATTTTGTATGCTGATGGAAGGCATGTAATGGGTCTATAGTTTATCGGTTGTGATAGGTCTCCTTTCTTTGGAAGCATATGAGTCATACCATGAGTGAAATATAAAGGTATGCTTTGTGGATTTCTGACCGAGTGCTGTATGAAGTGAGCCAATTTTTTGTGCGCATTAGTAAATGCTTTCCACCAGTAATTGTGGATTCCATCTATTCCAGGAGATGTCCAGTTTTTGAGTCTTTTTACTGTGGCGTGGATGTCTTCCACTGTTACTATCGTCTCAGTCATTGGTCTATATTTATGGGAGTTGTTTCTTTCAACATCTATCCATTCCGCTCGCATGTCGTGTTCTATTCTCCCGGACCAGATTTTTGACCAGAGCTTTGTCATTTCTTCTCGCGTTGGAGCCGCCGCGCGCTGGTTTGTATTGTCCGCGTCGATATTTCGGAAAAACAGTCTTTGGTTGTTATTGAACAATTCATTTTGCTGGTATCGCTGCGTTCTTTTGTGGTATCTTCGGATCCTGCAGCCCAGCGCGGTTATCTTTTGTTTTAGGAACTCTGACCGTTCTACTAGCTTTTGGTGGTATTGCGGGTCCGTTGGCTTTATTTTTGCCTTTTGAGCAAACGTTCTCATTTTCTTTTTCACCTTCTGGCTAGGCTGTGGGTCATTTAGGAATGAGTGAATAATAGCTATTTCTTTACGATGGTTAGCGATTTTTTCTTCAAGCCTCCGTTCCCAGGGTGGCTTCCACGTTCCTTTATTACCTTCTAAGGGTGGTTTTTGGTCTAATATGCAATTGGCCACTCTGGCCGCACAATATATGTTATGACATAGGTTCTCCAGATCTTCTGAATTATCAAATTCCGCGCACAACGCTGTGTTGATTGAGGTGATGATCTTCTTCGCTTCAGCATTCATTTTAAGCCTTAATATTTTTGGTCTGACTTGCATTGGCATACCCTCAAAGTTGTGGTTAGTTTCCTGGAACAGGAGATTTATGTCGTGGTGTTGTGGTGTCTGCTCTTGTGCTTCGCCATCTTCCCTTCGAACAGCCGGTTCATTTGTAGATGGTGCTGCCGCTGCTGGTGGGAATAAGCCTAGTCTACCAATTGACCTTCTGATAGCGTCCGGTTTTTTGTTTTGGGCCCTGCGTTCAGCTTCTGCTTCCATAGCTCGCATTTCGTCTGGTGATATCAGTCGACAGGTTTTAATGTTTGATATTTGTGCGGCAAGATGTTGCGCGGTAAATGGCTTATCTGGATACGCTTCTCTCCATAGTTCTAAAAGTTGCGCTCTGTACCTGGTTCTTTTTCTTCCCCCTTCAGTGACTTCGTAGTAAGCATTCATCAGTTTGAGGTTCATTTCTCTGGTCCAATGCTGCCTTCCCCTCCTGCGAGGTATAGCGGGACTGCGATGAAGACTTGCGTCTGGCTGGTCCAAGCTATCTCTCTGGGTGTCCTGAATAGGGGTGCTAGGCCTTATGGTTCCGTTTCGCAGGGAGGTGCCACTTGCTCCACTCTCTTCTGCTAGGGACTGTAACGATCTTCCCCCAGGCGCAATCCCGGCACCGGAGGCGGGTTCCGAGGCTTCGTTAGGTTCGATGAAAGCAAGGGGATGAACTCAGCACACGGGTTGCTAACCCATGCGCTGGTTTGCTGGGGTCTGCGGGGTTGCGACCCGAGGCCTCTTGGCCCCCTGCAGGTGAGGCTGGCTGTACAGGTCTTACGTCGTTACCCGTAGCGGCAAGAACACTACTGGTTGCAATGCCCTCTCCGGCCAGACATATAATATATATATATATATATATATATATATATATATATATATATTATTAATTTATAATTTTTATAATTTTATTTATTTATATTTATGGGCGCCATTTTATAATTATTCCCTTGATTGACTAGCTCAAATTTTTTTTAATTAATTATTTATTTATAATGTTTATTTAATTAGTCGGAAGCATGAGAATCCTCCCTTTGAGTTCTGGAGATAATAATCAAAGATTGAGGAAATATATTCTTAATCTTACCTTTAACTTACAACCTCTGAAAGAAACAATATCTGTTAAATAAAACGATTGAAATACGACAACAAAGATATTGAGAATTTAATCATGGATGTGAGAATAAAGAAAAATCAACACAGAAATGTAAAGCAGTTTAATAAAATAATTTGAAAATTTTTAACCTGATTGGAACATAATAAAATATTTTTGAAACTATTAAGTTGGTTTATGCATTTATTCTTATGGAATTGTGCCACCCTATATCATACATGTATTCTCTATAACAAAATGTTCCCACTACTGCGTCGGCGCTAAATCTCCAAACGCATGCGCTACTACAATATACATGAAAGAAGGAGGTTTCCCTTCCATAAATAACGTTTCACAGTTAACACGACGCTAGCGTGCTTGTGATAAAAGATTTTGTTAAAATTATCAAGTTTCTATAATCAATTACATATAAGTGATAATTTATAAACTATATATGTGTGTGTTTAAAGGTCAAGAAAGTGATAGTTTAAAGTTATACATGCAATAGCTGGAAAGAAGATAAGATTTAATGTAACATACATGATGCACGTGAGATTTCAAGTAGATAAATTTACAAACGGTGAGTACACTAATTTTATAGATATTAAAGATATAATTCTCTATAGATAAATTTATGATGCATCATATTTTATTGTTTTTGGCCTTTTTATGCGTTATGTAATTCGAATGTTCAACTAAAGATTTGAGTGTACACTTTGAAAATGTTAATTGGAATTCCAAATAAGTTTAAGCAAAATACACAGACCTTATCTTTGCTATCACTGCCGGCTGCACTCGCATCTCCAAATCTTGCAGATATCTCATAAGAGACACGCTCCTACTGCACTATTCACTCCTTACATAGGATTGAATACTCCTATGATTAGTTTGATTTAACTTTTTTTTAGAATTTTAACTTTTAAACACTTTTAAACAATTTTATACAGAGAGCAATCTTTTATCGACGCATCCTCTATCACCATCATAAATCAACCTCTTTTGTTTTCAAAATCAACAAGTCTCTTGGCTTCCCTAGTCCATAGCTCACTTATTTGTTTTTTTATCACTAAAATTGTTATTCTCCAGTCTTTTAGTTACTATTTTAAAAAAACATAAATTTATTGTCCTGGAGGGTAATACCACTGATACACTTAGATTTCTATTGTATTAAGGAATTTTAATTAAGTCCTCTTTTACTCCTACAATATTCAATTTTCTACTATTCATGTTATTTAGCTAATTTGAGAAATGTTTATTTTTACAAATTTTACAACCTATATTATTAATTAACATATATGTAATTGATTCTATTTTAGTTTGAGTCTTATTTTATAGTTATTATACATAAACTCCTGATTATTTTTGTTTTTGTAATTAAATTTCATATATATAATCAATAAGCAATGATTTTAAGTTGGTAATGAAAATTCCCTAGCAGGCATTACTTCTTGTAAACATTCATTTCCTTTTTATACATTTGGGCTGTGTTCCAACTATCTTTTCCATCTAGTTTCAACCCTTTGCAATGAATGAATGAAACATGGTATTCTAAACCTTTGCTACTACTAAAAAATTATGTAAACAATGTTAAGTTATTGTTAAACTGATTATTCTTTTCTCTTAATTTAGGTTTCAAGCTATTATATGACGTTTCATCCTGCAGAAATTGCTATGGCTGTGTTCAGTGTAATACGTAATTCCGTGACTTTGACAACCAATCAGAATTACTGGTACAGGTAATATTTACTATCTATTTAACTAATATAGTGTTGGAATTTTTATTCTTCATCCCTTTTTAAAACATTCACATCAATATTTCACCCGATTTATTCATATCTCAATCTTTTTATATTTTAATATTTGATTTGTTATTGAGTTTATTCTAATGGTTGTGTCTACTGACACTCCTTCCGTCACAATAAGACCTTTTTATTATGTTTATTTATTTCAATATATTTACAAAACTAGGTGACTAGTTCAACTCCCCTCAAATTTAAATTTTCAACAAAGGAAGCTTTTAAGTTGCCTTTTTAAAATTTCAATTTCAACATTCAGGCTAATAATTATATTCTACTTAATTCATTACTTTTTTTTACAGAAATTGAATTTGAAGAATCCTATATTTAAGTTTTTACTATTTCTATCTTAGACTTAGTTTCCATTATCTAATTCTATCCTTTTCTATTCTAAATATTTTTACAAATATGAGACAAATCATTCTGGTTTCAAATATCTTATATATCTTTGTTTACTCTTAGTATACCATTCTATATTATTGTTTTGCTTCAATTCCTATTCCAATTATTATTCATTTATTCACACCATAGAATCTTTATTATTTTATTTACACCTTTTTCCTTCACTGAACAATTCTTTTAATGCCCTCTTATTCTTATCTTATCTTATCTTCAAATTCAAGAAAAACTCTATTATTTCCAATATTTCATATATTTTCATATCTTATTTTCAACCCTTATTCATGTCAATATAATTGCTCCTATAGTCTAACCTTTTTCTTTGCTTACTATCCCTATTTATATTTATTTGCATAATTCTTAATTATAACTCATCAACTTGATTTCCTCAATATATTAATTACATTATACTTTATATATATTTCATTTCTCCCTATCTCATAATAATTAATCATATCATATTTATATAAATCTTTGCTTCCATATTTCATTGTTACTTATCTCCATAATTCCTATAAAAATTTATTTGACATGAATATCTCAAATTCTATATCTTGATTTAAAACTTTCTTTCCTTTCCACCTCTTTTACTATGTTATTCAATTGATAACGAGCTTGTCCTTCCTAAATCCTACCTGTTCTTATTAATAAGTGTAAATTCTGTTTCTTATCCCCTCTACCTAATAAATTCTCATAAAATTTCTTAACATTATATTGTCGCTTTTATTTCTGTCTGTCTTTGGTATTATATATTTATTTATAACAGATTGTGTCTCTATTTGTTTGGGTTTTAATTTATATAGCTACTCTAACTTTCCTTATGATTTAAATGTGAAGTTATCCTACTTTTACTTAAAATCATCTATTAGCTTTTTATTATTATTTTTTTTTTAGATTCTTAACTATGATAATGGAAACTATCTATATGTATCCTACATATGAAAAAAAATGAAAGCCTTATATCTACCTAGTATCTAATATTTTATGTTACATGGAAGTGCTACTTATGCAGAACATTGGAACCATTACATCTACCTGTAATACTACTATTTATTTACATGTAAGTAACATAATATTATCTATTCCTCTTCTTCTTATTTCATTCTTGTATCGTTTATTGAGAGTTATATTTATAAATTGACTCAATGTTAAAAACACCCCTGACCATGTTTGTTCCCGGGTATACCAATTTATAACTGGTTTGTGCATTTTCAGTTAATACCTCATAAGTTCCCTCGAATGGCAATTGCAATTTAATACATTGGTCTTCTGCTTTATTAGATGTTTTTAGTGCTTTGATTATAACCAATTCTCCTTTGTTAAATCGTGTTATCTTCTTGATCTTCTTGTTCCGATCCCGAATATATTTCTCAGCATTCCTCCTGATTCTTATATTTACCTTTTCTAATATCTCTTCTAGGGTAGTATCTCTATTCACAATCCAGTTTCGTTTCGGTTGAATACCTTTCATCAAATAAATTGGACTTTCTCCTGTTACTCCATGTGGTAAATTATTAATAAATTCTTCAATTCTATCCATGTTTTCATCCCATCGAATATGTATCCCTTGGCAAAGTATTCTTAAATATTTCAAAATTTCTTTTATATATCTCTCTGCTGGATTGGAGCTAGGTCTTCTAATACTAATGAATTGTAATTCTATTTGTTCCTTGTCACAATATTGTTTTAATTTTATACTTTCAAAGTATGTAGCATGGTCGAGTATTATTCTTTCAGGTCTTCCTACTTCTTCTATGTATCTTCTTAAACATTCTATTACAACTTTAGCTGTAGATCTCTTACTCGGAAAAGTTTTAATAAATTTTGTATATACATCTACTATAACTAATAAATTCTTATTGCCCGATTCACTTCTAATTAAGTTTCCAATAAAGTCCATTGCCACAGTCTGTAATGGTTTATTTGTTATCATAGATTTCGCTGTCATGCAGTTATGGTAATTTTTCTCTTTGGCCAATTGACATAATTGACAATATTTGCATACTTCTTTCACCACACTTAAATCCTTCTTCGCCACATAATTTTCTCTAAACAAAGTCCATAATTTTCTCGTTCCTATGTGTCCATTCTCCTCATGTAAATGACTAATAATTTCCTTGGCAAACTCCTTACTTATCACAAATACTTCTCTGTCCTCCAATTTCTTATACCATATTTCATCAATTTTATAGGCACCCTTAACCTTCTTATCTTCAAAATGTCTCTGATCTTCTTTAATCCTTTCCAATGTAAATATCCCCTCTGTTTGGTATAATTGGTTTATTCCAATTTGAAATTTTGTCTGATCGTTTCCTACTTCATCTGCTCGACTTAATGCATCAGCTACAATATTTTGTTTCCCTGGAATATATTTGATTTCAAATTCATATTCTTGTAGCAATAATATCCACCTGTGAACACGATTATTGGCATAACGGTTTTTTAACATAGCTGTTAATGCTGAATGGTCAGTTTCTACAATAAACTTAGCTCCTAATAGATAAAATCTTAATTTATTTATGCACAATACTACACTAGCCATCTCCAATTCTGTTATGGAGTATTTCCTCTCTGCTGGTTTGGTCACTCGGGATATAAAACTAATAGGTAATTCACATCCTTCTTGTATTTGAACTAATACACCTGCCAATCTTTCTATTGAAGCATCAGTTCTTAAGATAAACGGTTTGTCGTACTGTGGATGAAAAACTTTTAAACTGTTTAGAAAAATTTCTTTTAATTCCTGAAATGCCTTTTCTCTTCTCTCATCCCATTTCCATTTAGTATCCTTCTTTAATAATTCTATGAGAGGAATTTCTCTCCTACTTAGATCGGGTATTAACTTCTTGAAATAATTAATGACACCTAGGAATCCCCGCAAAGTTCTTAAATTATTCGGTGTCTTATACTCCAAAATTGCTTTAATTCTCTCAGGATTCATTGTTATACCAGTGTCATTTAAAACATATCCTAAATAATCCACTTCTCTTTTATAAAACTGACATTTGTCTAAATTTAACTTGAGTCCCGCGTTTTCTAATTCATTTAATATTATTTCCAAATGTTTTTGATGTTTCTCTTCTGTTTCAGAAAAAATCAAGATGTCATCTATGTAATGGAGAGTGAAATCTTCATAAGGATTCAAGATTGTATGCAGAGTTCGTACTAAAGCAGCACAAGAGCTTTGTAGTCCGAACGGCACCACACAAAATTGGTACACCACTCCATCTACCATGAATGCTGTGTATTGTCTACTACGATGATCCAATGGAATTAACCAAAAGCTATGCTTTAGATCTAATTTGGAAAATATATTAGCCTTTGTAATTCTTCCAAATATACCTTCAATATTTAATGGACTTTCGTATTGTTTTTTTGTAAATGTATTTATATTCCTAGCATCCAAACATATTCTAATATCTCCTGATTTCTTCTTTACACATGTTATAGCACTTATGTATTGTGAATTTGATCTTTCAATAATACCGTTATGTAACATTTTATTTATTTCTTGGTATACCTCTTGTTTTAATTTATACGGTATCGGATAGGTTTTGATCTTAAAATTTTTTATTTCTGGTATTACTTCTATTTTATGTACATATCTGGTTGCAACACATACTTCTTCATTGAATAGTTTTTTATGATAGTCAAGTAATTCATATACTCTCTGTTTATATTCCTCCAGACATAATTCATCCCTCATGTTTCGTTCTTCTTCAACAATGTGATTTAATTGTCCAATTGCACATTCGTTCTTCCCTATATCTGTTTGATATTTTGTCATAAATGGTATTGTATGCTCATTATATATTATATTTTGCATTTTATAATCTATTATAATTCTATGTTTATTCAGTTCATCTGTACCCATGATTATGTCATATTTTAAATTTTTTACTATTAACAATTGTACTGATAAAATCTTGCCATTTAATTCTAAATTTGTCATTATAGTTTTTGTTGCTTCATACAATTTTCTTTCATTTGCCCCTACTAATGATATTTTATGCGTATTTATCACCATAATATTGTCTTGATTTAAATTGTCTACGATATTTTGATTTATGATGGACACTTCTGAACCCGTATCTAACAAAACTCTACATTTAATGTTTTCTAAATTTCCCTCTATAAATATTAATCTAGTTAATTCTTGGTTTGTGTGATCTTCATCTAAAATGAATTCCCTAGGATGTTGATATTTAGAAGAATAGACAATATTATGCACGTAAGAGCAACTTATTCGAAATTTGGATCAGAACTCGGGCCCTGATCACTATCCCTTCTTACCTCATCCTGATTTTGTATCAAATTAACCTGTCTTCTGTCTTCTTCTCGACCATCTCTTTGATAATAGTCCCTGTCCTCATTTCTTCGATCATCTTCATTATTTCTTCCATCCCTTCTATTTTGTTGCCAGTTCCTATTTCTATTATCGTTATCATTTCGTCTTCCATAATTTTGATAATTTCCTCCATTTTCGTATTGCCTATTTCCATTATTTCGATTACCATTGTTCCCGTTCTGATATCCATTTCGGTGATTTCCATTTTCATTTCTATGGTTATCATATCTCGGATTTCTATTATCCCGTCCTGGTCCTCTTCTCTCGTAATTTCTATTTTCATTATTTCTATAATAATTTCTCCTTTCATTTTCTCTTCTTTGCTGTCCATTCCCATTTTCATTTGATCGATTGTCTCTTAGATCATTGTGATTTGTATAGCTCCTTTCCACTCGTTGTAAGTAGCTTGATAGACTATCCATAGATTTTATATTATGAAGCGCTATAGTTTCAGCTACTTCGGAATTATAATGTCTTCCAATGTACAACACTAATTCTTCCTCCTTCATTCCAGGTTCTAAGTACTGGGCTATATTGTATAATTGCATAGCGTAATTGTTAAGGTTTTTGCTCTTCTTGTAGTCAAATTTTCCGAAGTATAGCCTTTCCCTGAATGTCGCTTGTTGCAATTCTTCCCAGAAATAGGCTAAGAATTGTTGCTCAAAATCTCCTAAGCTTTGTATCTGTTCTTCCTTGTTACAGAACCATAACAAAGCATGGCCCTGTAATATGCTCCTTATAATGAGCTTTATCTCCATGATATCTCTTAATCCTTTAATTTTATTTCGAATTATTTTTAGGAATACTTTGGGATGTATATTGTTTATATTTCCATCAAAATTCACCCCGATTTCAAAATTGCTATGGAAATTTCCTGGACATACATTGATTCCTCCATTTCTTCTCAATTTCTCTTCCATTTCCTCTACCGTATTCTTTAATTTCCTATTCATTTCTTCTATTTCTTGATTTACTTGTCGATTTATATCTTCAGTGATTGCTGAACTCATCCCCGTTCTCTCTTCTATCCTGCCATCTAAATCCTTGAATTTTCTATTTACGTTTTCTTTTATTTGTTCCACTTCCTTTGTTATATGCTTCGCTTGTTTAGAGACCTCCATTCTAATATTTTCCGGTAAATTTTCTTCTATGTCTCTTCTGAATTCCAGTACTTCTTCTACTATCAGTTTTTCTATATTTTCACGAATTTTCATACCATTTTCTTGTATTTCTTGTCTCAAATTTTTATTTTTATTCTCCATTTCTTCTCTTACCTCAATAATGTTCTTCTTAAATTCTTCCTGGTTCTCCTTGAGTTCCTTAATCTCCTAACAATTTTCCAATTTGACTTCATCTATTTTCTTTTCCAATCGGTGCATGTTTGTATGAATGTTGTGAATGTCTCCCCTAATTTCTTCTTTCATCGCATCCATCTTTCCATTTATATTATTGATATCTCCCCTCATATTTTTCTCCATATTGTTCATATCTCCCTTCATATCAGCAAATAATTGTTGCATCATGACCATCATTGAATCATCCCTACTTGTACTTGTTCCTGCCTGTGTTTTCTTGCTCTCTTGTCTTCTATCTTCTTGTTCCACATCTTCTTCGTCTCCTGTCGTACTTTCTTCAGGAGCATCTCCTTCTGATTGCTGTCCCTGTATCAAATATTGGACCTGGAAATCTCTCATTCCATGGCTCCTTTCTTCTCTCTCCTCTTCTGATCCGCTATCGTTTCCAACCTGTTTCCCGTCTCTCAACATCATTTTCCTGCTTTCCATGATTTATTTGTTTAATTTAATAATTGAAGCAATTTAATTATTTATATTTGCCCCACGTTGGGCGCCAAATTATTATTAATTTATAATTTTTATAATTTTATTTATTTATATTTATGGGCGCCATTTTATAATTATTCCCTTGATTGACTAGCTCAAATTTTTTTTAATTAATTATTTATTTATAATGTTTATTTAATTAGTCGGAAGCATGAGAATCCTCCCTTTGAGTTCTGGAGATAATAATCAAAGATTGAGGAAATATATTCTTAATCTTACCTTTAACTTACAACCTCTGAAAGAAACAATATCTGTTAAATAAAACGATTGAAATACGACAACAAAGATATTGAGAATTTAATCATGGATGTGAGAATAAAGAAAAATCAACACAGAAATGTAAAGCAGTTTAATAAAATAATTTGAAAATTTTTAACCTGATTGGAACATAATAAAATATTTTTGAAACTATTAAGTTGGTTTATGCATTTATTCTTATGGAATTGTGCCACCCTATATCATACATGTATTCTCTATAACAAAATGTTCCCACTACTGCGTCGGCGCTAAATCTCCAAACGCATGCGCTACTACAATATACATGAAAGAAGGAGGTTTCCCTTCCATAAATAACGTTTCACAGTTAACACGACGCTAGCGTGCTTGTGATAAAAGATTTTGTTAAAATTATCAAGTTTCTATAATCAATTACATATAAGTGATAATTTATAAACTATATATGTGTGTGTTTAAAGGTCAAGAAAGTGATAGTTTAAAGTTATACATGCAATAGCTGGAAAGAAGATAAGATTTAATGTAACATACATGATGCACGTGAGATTTCAAGTAGATAAATTTACAAACGGTGAGTACACTAATTTTATAGATATTAAAGATATAATTCTCTATAGATAAATTTATGATGCATCATATTTTATTGTTTTTGGCCTTTTTATGCGTTATGTAATTCGAATGTTCAACTAAAGATTTGAGTGTACACTTTGAAAATGTTAATTGGAATTCCAAATAAGTTTAAGCAAAATACACAGACCTTATCTTTGCTATCACTGCCGGCTGCACTCGCATCTCCAAATCTTGCAGATATCTCATAAGAGACACGCTCCTACTGCACTATTCACTCCTTACATAGGATTGAATACTCCTATGATTAGTTTGATTTAACTTTTTTTTAGAATTTTAACTTTTAAACAATTTTATACAGAGAGCAATCTTTTATCGACGCATCCTCTATCACCATCATAAATCAACCTCTTTTGTTTTCAAAATCAACAAGTCTCTTGGCTTCCCTAGTCCATAGCTCACTTATTTGTTTTTTTATCACTGAAATTGTTATTCTCCAGTCTTTTAGTTACTATTTTAAAAAAACATAAATTTATTGTCCTGGAGGGTAATAACACTGATACACTTAGATTTCTATTGTATTAAGGAATTTTAATTAAGTCCTCTTTTCCTCCTACAATATTCAATTTTCTACTATTCATGTTATTTAGCTAATTTGAGAAATGTTTATTTTCACAAATTTTACAACCTATATTATTAATTAACCTATATGTAATTGATTCTATTTTAGTTTGAGTCTTATTTTATAGTTATTATACATAAACTCCTGATTATTTTTGTTTTTGTAATTAAATTTCATATATATAATCAATAAGCAATGATTTTAAGTTGGTAATGAAAATTCCCTAGCAGGCATTACTTCTTGTAAACATTCATTTCCTTTTTATACATTTGGGCTGTGTTCCAACTATCTTTTCCATCTAGTTTCAACCCTTTGCAATGAATGAATGAAACATGGTATTCTAAACCTTTGCTACTACTAAAAAATTATGTAAACAATGTTAAGTTATTGTTAAACTGATTATTCGTTTCTCTTAATTTAGGTTTCAAGCTATTATATGACGTTTCATCCTGCAGAAATTGCTATGGCTGTGTTCAGTGTAATACGTAATTCCGTGACTTTGACAACCAATCAGAATTACTGGTACAGGTAATATTTACTATCTATTTAACTAATATAGTGTTAGAATTTTTATTCTTCATCCCTTTTTAAAACATTCACATCAATATTTCACCCGATTTATTCATATTTCAATCTTTTTATATTTTAATATTTGATTTGTTATTGAGTTTATTCTAATGGTTGTCTACTGACACTCCTTCCGTCACAATAAGACCTTTTTATTATGTTTATTTATTTCAATATATTTACAAAACTAGGTGACTAGTTCAACATATATATATATATATATATATATATATATATATATATATATCACGATAGCGGTAGAAGTGGCGTCCGTATAGATTTGTAGCGCTGTGGCATCCTCCGATATACACAATATGTATATAGAACAGCCCCAATGCATATAAATCACGCACAGAGTGGCTTCCTATTATTTGGCAACACTGGGTCCTGGATTGATTATTAGTAGGTAGATTTGAATTTCTTTATGAATCGGTGTGTCCTGTATATTGTGTATAGATCGTGTTCAAAGTGACTTCCAGAAATTTTAAATATGCATTTATTTTTATTTTGAGAGAAGAGATTGAAACATATTTTCTAGTAATAGGGATGTTGACGGTTGGTACAAATCCATGTGAAGCTATATTTTACACATAAAATATAGTTTTCAGAAACATTCTAGAAAACTTATTATTCATTTTAATTTAAAATTATTTCTCATAACCCAGTTATGAATATGAACTATTTTTCTCGATAATTTGTTCGAACAACGACAATATTTTACGATTTTTTCACAATGGAGACTGGATCCATCAAAAGAAATAGCTGTAACTTACCGAAGATTGATTCTATAATGGTGCGTACATTGACATACTTTATTACAAATGAGAGAGACACAATACTCATTTTATATACTCTTTCATCATATTTAGAGCTACTTAACATCTATATCAACGAAATAAAACTTGGAATCAGCTCTGTAAACAAACAAACTACTAATGAATAATTGACTTCTTATTTTTACCACAACCAAAAATATCTAAAATGATTTTTAATTTGTATTTGTAGTTTATCAGAGATTACAACTTACATTAATGTTAATGAAAAAGACTATCTATCTCAAATATATTATGTACGGAAATAGCAGTAAAATACGTACTACAGCATATATTATTACAAGTTACAGGGGCAACTAGTTTCGGCACACTGACCTATCATCAGGGCTTAAATGTATATATCATTCACATGAAAAGTATTATAAAAGGAAAGTTGTCACATGCCCGTGGCATCCAGCAGAATCCAAGATGTGTCAGTAGGTAATATGGAAAATATATTGTAGGAAAGTTTTATTGAAATCAGGAAAATTTACATAATTATGCAAACGTCAAACAAAATTAAAATTAGATAACGTTAAGAGAAGCAATTAAAATTGAATAAATGTATAATTAAAAGAAAAAGAAAGAAAATATGGACTCGTCTTACGGCAGAATCCGTCTGAAGCAAGTCCAGTAAACGAATAGTCGTATTAGGAAAATGAGCAATAGGGAGGACCGAATGCGGACTAATGAAAAACAACTTTTGCGTTCTGTTATTTCGCATGATAGTAATTATATACTCATAATTCATATTTTAATACACATAATTCACACCATTTGTATATTCATGGTCTTAGGAAAAATAGAGTACATAACTCGTTAGAAATTCTATTTCTCGCACTCGTCCGGAATATGTCACTTTCCACACTTCTTATACAATGCTATTCAAATTCGAGTCTATGCATTGAGATCATGGTAACGGTAAGAGATATAGGAATAGTTAAATGGGGGCAAAGTTGTGTATTTCAGAGGTCATTTATTTGATTCAAGACAATCTAGCTTCTTCAGTTCTGGAGTTATACCGGAAAAATTGAAAATTTTGAAATTCTTCTTTTGTCTAAATTTTTTATTTTGCAAGAATTTTCCAAAACTTTGCCATAAGAACTTTTTGTATATTGAACTATGACCAGAACAATTTTAACCTCTTTTGATATTCCGTAACAGCTGTAATTGAAAAATATCAGTGAGTAAGAAGTGGATCAATGCCAAGTTGACCATACAACAAGATCTTGTGTAATTATTGTAGATTTGAAATTTTACCGGTAATTGTTCAATATTTCCAAAACAGTCTGTAGTTCAGATGTAAATACTCCGCCGATATGAAACATGACTCTTGGGATTTGAATCAATGCAATTAAAAAATATAGATTCGTATTTGAAAATAAAAACTTGAGGGTAGCACAATTTTAACGATACTTTTTATATAATTTTTTGTCACATAGAGCATGCTGCAAATTTTTTTTGTACGAATACAAAAGCTTTTCAATCTGTAACCTACAGAATAATCCACGTTATACATCCAAAGAAATTATTTTTTACTTTCTAGCGCATTTGAATAAAGGTTTGTCATTAAAAAGTTTTTTTATGATTTTATTTTATGCTCGTTAATCTATGCATTTCTGATACAGCTTCTTTATTATACGGTAATTTTTCGGTGAGTTCTGAGCTATTATGATTAACTGGTTTGCCATCGTGGAGCCACATTATTGAATTTTGACAATCTCCTGCTAAATTCGTAACCTCAACCCACAATTGGACAGTAATCACAAATCTCGCCCGCCATTTTGGAGCCGCCGTGTTGAATTTATGAATTTTGACATAAAGATTAATATTTCAGGTATTCAAACATCTGATTATAATTTAGGGTTCAAATGGAAATTCAATGAAGTTTTTTTTCAAATAGAATAACCTAAATATTTTTCAATATTTGGATTCTTGAAAACTTGAAACATGTATCAGACTTCATACTCTATCTTTAGCTTTGAAGATTCCAAGACATGTCAAATGAGTCGCCCATTTTATCAGTTTAAAATAAAATAAACTATTATACCAGAAATCCTAAATATATTTAATTGTAATTTCGGCGGCCTTGTATGTTCCAGTACTAAAAACATTCCTTCCGATTCTAATGCTGTAAAATTTAATATTCAGACGCTGATTTTAAAAATAACTAAAGTCCCATATTCAGAAAATTTCAACGTTATAAATGATTCTCATGCAGCCATTAATTCTCATCATCATATTAATCAAAATCCCAACATTGAAAATGTCATCATGATAACTCTGAAAATCGTAACTTTAGACCCTTAACACTCTGGAAGATTTTGAATATGGGGTTTAATAGTTGGCTTCCACTTGAAATAAATATTTGACGTCCTCAACATCTGACTGTCAGATTTAACACCACCTATTGTAGAATCGGGAGGAATGTTGTTCTTATCATACCTACATACGTATGAAATGACATTGAGAAATAATATCGGACTTATCGCGCGCACTTTCACTTTTTGTTAGAAAGGATAGAATGTACAACTCAAAAATCGTCAAACATAAGTCAAGGATATGATAAATGCTTAATATACTTTTTCTTAGAATCCAAATTTAAAAAACATTTAGGCAGCTCCTTTCGTAATGACGAAGTTCGTTGTTTCCGATTGAACCGGAAATGACAGTCAGATGTTTAAATACCTGAAAAGTTCATCCAATGTACCTATACAAATCACTCAAATTTCAAACCGACCGCCCATTTAATAACAAAATAGCGGGCTGGCTAATAATTTCGTTGGCAAACTATACATAAATAGAAAACATGTTTAATTGGAATATGTACTGTTTACTTTTTGTACGAACATTTGTATGTTTCATAAAATACCTTTTTATGTCTATTCCATCTAAAACAGACAATAGAAAGAGCTTTAATGATGATACTGATCTGAAAACTTGTACTCAGCGATGACGGACTCCTCACTACTTCATTATCTTTTTAGATTCCTTATTATTTTGATATTATTTTCATTAGCGTTACACCTAAGTCTAGCAATTCAAGTGAATTCAAGGTTTTTTTATTTAAATTTCGTGGTCACACTTTTATTTTGAAATTCTATTTCAAATTTTTAATTTTTCCTTCAAAATTCAGAGCCTAACTTTTCACGGGTTTCGAATTATTCCAAAGTATGAAAAGAAAACCTTCATCAAACTCACACGGCTCAATGGAGCATATAAAGGAAATTTGATTTCAATCGCCCTAGTTTGAGCTCTAGTTCACTCTGTAGGATAAATTGTATGTTGGTCTGGGCCACCCTGTATACAGACATCACACCCGTCGAACCATTAGCACATGTTCAAGTTTTGCATTTATCAGACTCCCTATATATTGGAACATAGCTTTCATTTTTGCTCTGCACTGTTAGGAACCGGTGGTGTAGTAATGAACAGACCAATCCGCTATGGTGTTGGGAAAAAACTCCAGTGTATACATAGCTTTTATTGCTCTCTTCAACTTTTATTTAAGACATTTTTTGCCTTAGATCAAATAAGGATGCAGTTATCGTCCATACAGTTATAATTGATACACCCTGTATATGCCAGAGAGAGTTTCAACGTCTCCGAAATTTTTGTGAAATTCAATATTCTAGGTCAACTACTTACAATCCACCTAGTAATCTGATTGCATTTAGGTTTTCGGAATTTTCACAAAAAAAACTACTTCTGCTACAGTGGAGTAGAAAAATATTCCCATTCGAAAATTAACCTGAATATTGAGTAGTAATTTTACTTCATCTCGTGGTTTACGTTGGAAAATTCAATTAATTTTCCCCTTATTTACGGAAATTCAGAATTCTTTAGTTTGTTTTATCGCCAGCATTTTTCATTTTTATCGCCAGTAGTGTTTTATTTTGCCTCAATATCAAATTTAAGTGAATTGTAGAACGAAAATATAATTTTTCTATTAATAACGGTAGATATTCTGCAATAACTGGAATCCTCCGCACTGTCAACAATGGTATCATTAAATTAAAACAGATGTAAATCACATTCAATGTTAAAAGCTTTCTATAACCAAAAGTGAGACCGGCAACACTGCCAGGATGCCACTAGGCAAGAAAAATACATATGCAGACGCCAAACTATACCGTTCTTCGATATGTATACTGACGGATGCCACTTTGTGCGTCAGATATATGATAAATATATATGTGTGCTACTATAACGCCGCGTACGGAGAACCTGTGAACCTTGGTGTATAGGTTTATACAAAAAACGACCTGCTGATTTCATCAGCAATAGATTCCCAAGCATTCACTGAACCGTTTGCGTTATTTTGAAGCTCGATGCACTGTGACGTCCGTATATCGGATGTCATAGTGCCGCGGACGCCACAGCTACCGCGATTTTAACATGGGCGGATGCCACTTCACGCCGTGAATGTATATATATATATATATATATATATATATATATATATATATATTATAGTTTGAATCATAATAATTTATTTATATGTTAACTTTTAATTTAATTTTATTATATCTTTGATTTAATAAAAGTTTTTTTTAATTTGCCCGGTATATTTAAGAAATTGTTTAAGTTCAATAATGCCACACAGTGTACTTACCTTTATATCTCTTTTCAATATTTTTTTTAATGAGCACTCAGCTTCTCAGGATCTTGGGTTCATAAGATTAAATATTCATATGATTATTTATAATAAGCGCCAAATCTTGATATTAAATTTTGATAAAGAAATTGTGAAATGAAATATTTTTGTTAAATGAATTTTTCCAAGACGGTCAGAGATGTCTAGTGAGAGTTCTGAGCCACTACTTCGAAAAACGTCCGCTAGGGTGCGCGACGGTGGCGCTGGTGTCGTTGGCGGGTGATTTGAATGTGTCGCTGTGACGTCATCCACTGCATCCATTTTCTGTGACGTCACTCATCGTCTATTTTGCGTGTGTCATCCATCTTGTCCCCACGTGGGTGTGTGCGTGACGTAGCACATTTATTCAATTTTATCGAAAAAATGTTTTGCTTCGGCTGGGGTTCAAGCCCACGACCTCCCCGTTCCTAGCATATACCCTTACGCTTAGACCATGAGGGTTGTAATTATTTTTCTCATATTTTGGGGTCTGCTTTCACCGTACGATGGGTTCGACGTAATTTTTTCATTTTTTTTTCTTCAATACTCCTTTGTAGGAACATTATTTTGTGACAATATATACATGAATATGTTCCACGTTTTAAAAAATGATAATTGTATTGTTATAACTAATTATGAAATCGAAAAAAAAATTTTGCTTCGGCCGGGGTTCGATCCCTGTACCTTTACGACACTAGCCTGACGCCATAAGCTCTACATCACGAGGTCTCGTAGACAATATTATCTGGGAGTCTACTTTCATCGTATGATGGTTTCGACGTAATTTTTTCACCTTTTTTTCTTCAACGCTCCTATGTAGGAGCATGGTTTTGTGACAATATATACATGAATATGTTCCACGTTTAAACTAATCTTATAACTAATTATAAAAATGAAAAAATATTTCCGTGGGTTCCACGTTAAAAGAAGATGTTTGTGTAAAAATATTCTGAAAATGTTTGATAAATGTCCATAGAATTCACGATGAGTGAAGTCAAAAGTATTATTTTTAGTAAATGTGGTAAACACCTCGATTTTAGGTATTTAAACAGATAGCAGTCGTTTATCTGTAACAACAATGTCTCTCTAAAAAAGATATTTATTTGTTATTTTGATTGGGACTTCTATGTAAATTTCATATGATACAGAATGATACAAAATGTTTTCTAAGTAATTTAAAATATTGTAGTGGACGCTTTTGTGACTCCATTTTAAGATGAAAAGTGATGGCTTTTTTACTAAAACGACCATCACGACATACGAGTGAAATCAAAAGTTTCTACTATTTTTATCTCAATTAATATTATAGAAATCAAAAAATGCACCCTTGTTTTTTTGGCATTTTATATACAGATGTAGTCATGACAAATAAATATGCTCGCGTGCGCGGTCTTAACGTATACCATTCTTTTAACATGTACAAGATGTGATCATAAAATGTCATAAGAATATTTATATATGCGGGGGTGTTTCCTAAGTAATTTAATTGTTAAGCGTAGAAATCATCTTACTTTATTCGACAATGCCGACATTCAAAGTATCAGGCTATCGCTAAATGGGGAGTATTATCCCAATGAAAGAATGCAGTTGGATTTTACTAAAAATGATTACAAATATTTCCACGAGGGAACGCGACAACGTCTCTATCGTACCTAACAGAATTCTTAACAGTTGTGCAACGAGGATAAAATCTTATACACAAAATTCGTAGTACACATATAGTTTTTATTTGTTATTTTGATTAGGACCTCTATGTAAATTTCATACGATGTGTTATATATATATATATATATATATATATATATATATATATATGGGGTGATTTGTAAGTAATTTAAAATATTTTAGTGGACGCTTTGTATCTCCATTTTAAGATGAAAAGTGCAAGATTCTCAATAAATGATCATCACGACTTTCGACGTTAGATCATAAAGATTATTAACGTTTCTGTATTAAATAGGGATGACTTTCGTCAGTTATGTGTATTTTCATCGACATTTTTCTATACACCTTTGAGGAAAAAAATATTATTTGTGTTGTTATCACAAATTATAAAAATATTCCGAAGGGAAGATTGACAATAAAGAGCCTTAGAACTGAATTCACGACATACGAGTGAAAGGTTTTTTTATTAATCATAAAATATGGTATTCTTTGTACTAATATCGATTTTATACGTAAGAACAGGTAGTATCACAATTCCGTATTGGTTCTCAGTAACAACAATCTCTCTCTCTCTCTCTCTCTCTCTCTCTCTCTCTTCTGCACTTGTTCAGGTAGGGAACATTGAAAGATTTGAATGACAAAATTCTGTATAATCGTAGTCGATTTGAGAAATTTTAGCAGACGTGACGTTGAGCTTTAGATCATAAAGATTATTAACGTTTCTATATTAAATAGAGTTCTCTTTCGTCCGCTGAGAGTTACATAAAATTAGGTTCATAACAGTATACTAAGATTTTTTTCCATACACGGTATTTGCATCATTATTATTATTGTAATTCTGAGGGGGATATCTACGTAAAATATACGAGGCATGTTATAATTAAAATTGATATATACATGGGGTGTTTGTAATTATTAAGACTGTAGAAATAAATATGTAGATATTACAGGTAATGATACAGAGTTTAGTAGTAGTATTTTGAGAGGGATGTCTACGTAAATTATAACAAATATATGTCTGAATATGATACTGAGAAGCCATCAACGTATATACTCTATACAGATGCGAATAATTTGTATGGGAAAGCAATGTGTGAGCATTTACAGTACGATGGCTTCGAAAATGATATTGAAAAATGATGTAGAGTTTATAAAATTTATTACAGATGATTCTCCAGAAAGTTATATTTTCCAAGTTGATCTGACGATCACCCCACGGTGCAAAATTAGCAAAATTAATGACCACTCTACACGATAAAAAGAGTGTTATACTTTACATTATAGGAATTTAAAGCAGACATTAGAACATTGGTTGGTATTGAAAAAAGTTCACAAAGTTTTGAAATTTAAACAATCCACATGTCTAAAACCTACATCGAATTAAACAATGAATTGAGGACTTTAGCTGTCAGCGACTTTAAGAAAGATTTACGGATGAACAATGCTGTGTTTTAAAAATGCAAGGAATATATATGCAAACATAGAATTTGTATATTCCTATGATGGCCGTTATGGTGCTAAAAATCTCATTTCTAGTCCGCGTTATCGCAATAGAACAGGACAATTAAAAAAATCTGAACTCATTTTCAATAAACCAATGTATGTGGATATGGCAATTCTCGATATTTCCAAAACCGTAATGTACGACTTTCACTATAATTTTATGCTTCCAACAATGGGAGTAGACAATTGTTAAGCTATTGTACACCGACACTGACAGTTTTGTTTACCAACTTACTTGTGACGATGCATATAAACATTTAATTGACGCAAAAATTGACAAATTTGATACATAAGACTACTCCACTAATAATTCATACAATATACCGAGAGTTAATGAAAAAGTATTAGGCGTAATGAAAGATGAGCCTAATGGACAAATCATCACCCATTTCGTTGGCTTAAGGCTCAAAATGTACGGTTACAAAGTTCAGTGGGGGTGAAGTCGTTAAAGGGTATTAAAAAATGTGTAGTAAAAAATAAAATAACTTTCGATGATTATGTTGATTGTTTGAAAAATTGGAAACAGATCACAATTACTCAAAATACGATACGTTCCTTTGCCCATAATGTGTATAGTGTTGAACAAACCAAAATCGCGTTGAGTCCTCACAATGAAAAAAAGAAATTACTTCATAATTCTTTAGATACACTTCCGTGGGGACAATATAGTATTTTAGAATAATTTTTAGGAATGACTACTACTACAAGATAATTGCATTAAAAACATAACTTCAATTCTAACTTTTATAACTGAAGTTCATTTACCACATAATTTATTATTAAAATATCGCTCATCATTGGAAGAAGATGATGATTATAAATTTTGTGATTGGTTTCACCAGCATTATATTAGAAATTTGATTCTAAGTCAATGCTGCTGCTACTGTCTTATCGTTAATGAGATACAGGGCGTTGAATTGTTATTTCAACTTTAATGTTTCATAACTCAGTTTGCAGTGCAGTAGGACGAAAAGTTTCATATTTTGGTTCCATTACTTACTATACTTTTAACATGGACGAAATGTTTTATAACCAGATGATGACCTAATGTGAAATGAAAATATTGCTAATGATTTAGGTTTGTGTTTAGGATATAAGAGTAGTCATAAAGATGTTGCTTGTTTATGTAGAAAATCAATTTTAATATGTGCGACATCAAAGCGAGTACATTTCACATTAATATTTCAAAATGTGTAACTTCACAGTGATAGAACTTTGCAAAAAATTGAGGAAATTATAAATTCCTCAAACAAAATTCAAACATTTTCAAAAAAAATATATAGATTTTCTTGATTAATAGGCATCTTAGAAATTTTTCAAATTTTCGGTAGGACAAAAGCATAAAATTCATTCAAAAATAACACACTTGAAGCGCATAAGATGTTTAATAAAAGTTAGGAATGGGGAGAAACAACATGTCATTGATGCTAGTGAAGAACATAAAAAGTCTAGTAATAATAGAGTCAAGTGGGAAAAACATGAATGCCGCCTTTGCAAGTCGATTAAAAACGAGGATTATTATAAACTTGAGTCATAAAGATATTAATTCATTTTTTACAGACGCTTCTAACATTTTTAAAAAGAAAATGTCTGTGGTTTTAAAGAAAATACAAATCATAAAAGCAAACACTACATTTTGTGGGGTTTTTGTTAAGCAATCAAATGATGTGGAATTAGTAGATCGTAAATATTTTAGTACTCCCAATGGTGCCTTCTACAATTGGTTGAAAATAAATGTTACTGATCTAATTTTAAACAATATGACCGAATGTGCCGAAAAATAGCGGGTGGACATTGCCGAGAATAATTTTTTGAAGTCGCAATGAACAAATATGAACTGACTACAGGCTCGTCTTATATTCCATTACCTAAACAACATTTTTCAGAAGCACGCTATTTTTTTTTATGTTCGCAATATGGATCAGGTCTGTTTTTTCTAGGTAGTAAACAGTTTTTTATTCCTTTTCGTAAAAATACTCATTTTGATTGCACATCCTCGTATCCACATTACTCTAACGTTTTTAAATATTAAAGTTTTAGACATTATGATGCCTTTATCTCAAATGACAAAATTTGAAAAAATGAATATCTGTAAATGTATACACGTTAGAATTAAATAAGTCGCCAAAGTCGTCATCACAATTTTACGCCATAGCCCCGCTAGATTAGCTAAAAATAAGCTAGAACATTGTGTAAATCGAGTTCATTTGATACGCTTCCAGGGAGTCATTATAAATTAAATACCACTGAATGATTGATTTTTTGAACATTTGTATACGAAATGTATTTTCTTTGTTATAGGTATGAAGACATTAACCGAAAGCTGCATTAAAACAATTTGTGAAAATATTGGATGTCATGCAGAATTTTTTGGGAGAATCTCCTCCACCTTGGATTGTTACCAAGCAAATCACAAAAAAAATTCTAAATATAAATGAGGTTTTTTTGAATAGAATAGTTCAAAAATTCCATCAATATCTTGTTAACTTTATTACTTGCTCACAAGTCATTCCGCACAATCTTAGAAATGCAGTACTTGCTACATCTGATTGAAGGAGAGGGGTATTTGAAAATAAACTTCAATATCGCGTAGGGTCTAACTATTATAGAGTTGAGGGATATAACATATGTGTTTGATAGCATTAATACATTTCATAAAATAATTAAAAAATATTTTTTAGCAATCAATGATCATCATCATGACGTTTACGAATAAGAATCATGATCTCTATCACAATAGACATTTTTGGTGTCAAAGATGCAATCAAGCAGTACTTTTTGAAACAAAATATCAGGAATCAAGTATTTCCGAATTTCATTATGAATAACCTAGATCTAAAAGATTTCGAGGAACGTATGATGCTGTTAGCGATATTGATAATTTTGATGGACATTATAGTGATTTTCAATTTAATTTGTATATTTATTTAACATAGTTATATGCTTTTCTGTATTTGTAAATTCTTAAAATTCAACTGTTATATGCTTTTCTTCCTCTTCTCATATTATATTTTTCTGTATTTTATTTGTAAAATTATATGAATAGAACAATATGTATGTTGTAATAAGTTTGTTTATTTTTTTGAAATCATCCTTACAACCCACATGACTATAGGGGGAAGAGAGAGAAAAATGAAACGCAAACATTTCAATCAATCAATTTATTACATTGTTTTCATCCAAACCGTTTACAACTTTTGACTTATAATAATTCTCTAAGTACAACACTACTACTACAATAACTCTAATTTACTCAAATTTCAATTATTTTGAGCAACATTCCTAGTTATATCTACTAAATTTTTTTAATATTCACAAAAACTTGGAGATTATAAATAGGCGAGTCGGTGTGAAATAAGACAATGATTGACTTGTAGAATTTGATGAACATCTTCTCCACATAAAAGGAAGCTGATGCCATGTTTAATCACCACCATTTAACAGAATCAAATATTACCTGTAGAGTGGTGTAGTAGTCCCCACATGGCATCGTCTCGGGATCATATTCTTCGTAAAATGCTGTAAGTGATGCACTTATAAAGGAATTATTATTTAAAATATCGGTAAAGATAGCTCATTCGTAAGTGCTGAAGGAGATTTTCGCCGGTTTATCAACGTATGATTTACAGAGAAATTTTTTTAGGTAAGTACATCAGTATTATAAAACTACCTAAATATATTGTTGAGCAAATCCTTATACTGAAGAGATTCCAACAAAATTTTTTTCTTTCTACGTATTGATTCACTTTATTACGAAACTTTAGTTATACAATAGTCATTCGTCCAAGTGTTGGAGATCTTCTCCTTTATGTTTTTTCTATTCAATAATGTTTGCTAGACTAAGCTCTACAATTATTTGATGAAATTCATTATCATTCGGGTGTAGTTGTTTTAATCTGTCTACCAATAAGTTGGGATCTGACCAATTAGAAAGAATATCATAGCTTTTTGGTGTGTGAAACCCTCTTGTAATTGGTTCATTGAGTTGTTTTATGGAATTATACAACTTATTGTTAATGCAAAATTTATCAGAGTCATTGAACTGTTTTGTAATATTACCAGAATTTCCGGAGTATTTACGCTTTTTAAAGAGCGGCTTAATTATTTCACTGAATTTAGTGGGATAACCCTGATGTCTTAGATGTTCTCTTCTATCACGATGGATATCCGTTAATTCCAGTATCTGTTTGTATAATTTCAAATCAATCGGGGTGAAATGTTTGGGATTCTTATATAATACTAACTGTTTCAAGCCGAGCGTACTTTTAAATACTTTGCCACCTACAATTAGTTGTTCATCATTAAATTGTAGTTTTTTGTTTCCAAACATCCATTGTTCACCTTTTAATTGCGGTCCGTAAGCATGGTCGAGAATCCATTGTTCAATTCCTAATTCTGGAGTGTAAGCGCTGTCAGATTCTTTTGATACATACTTGATACAGTTTACTATTGTTGTAAGTGTAACTAATTTTGTCGCTGTACTTAATTTAGATACCACTTACAAGCTGCTTTTACAGATTCTGTGGGGCATTGTGTTTATTTACGATTTTCGATCTACATTTGTTATACTTTGTAATTTCTAGTGAATAAACATATATTATTATTATTATTCTGGTTAGTGTCATTGAGTACTTGTTTGAGCGAAGAGTATTCCTGCTCTACCTCATCTTCACTTATTACTGGCGGGATTGGTGCGTCTTTCGGAGAATCTCAACCTTGAATTGGAGGGCCCAGTGATTCCGCTATTTATTTGAGAGGATATGTTACAGACTTGACATATTCTCCATGACATTTCTTATTAGTTCTTTTAAGGGACTTATATTTTTCACGTAAAGCTTTTGCATGCTTTGAGATTTGTTGTTTGTATGACAACATTATAGTAAATTAAAATGTGGGTGCGCGATTCAATATATTATTAGACGGTTAGCAGACATACACCACAGAGGTACCAGACATGCACCACCGATATATACGTTCTGATGTGTCTCTGGTACGTATCTGATGTGTCTCTGGTACGTCTGTGGTGCGTCTCGGGTACTTCTCTGATGTGTCTCTGATGCGTCTCTGATGGGTCGTTGGTTGTCTCTGATATGAATCTGGTACGTCTCTGATGTGTCTCTGGTGTGCCTCTGATGCGTCTCTGGGGTGTCTCTGGTGTCTCTGATGTGTCTCTGGTGTAAGAAGTAAACGCCTAGTCGGACGGAAGACTGAACGGTACCATTTTTGCGTAAAAAGACCTGCGATTCATCGAAATAGCTATGGAATCATATTTATGAATACGGGACAAAGTAATTTACCAAATGATAACAAGTGGATTATGCGTTAGCAAGGTGCCATGTACTTATCACATGAACGACATGATTACACCGGGGCGGCCATAACATCGGCCTTTCGTATATTTGTATATATATATATATATTAATATATGTGTCTTGTATGTAATCATATATAACCAATGTTAATCTATTGATAATAAAGACCTTTTTAAACAAAACAAAAACCTGCGATTCAAGTTTTGAAACCCTGTTTTTCAGCTGCTTTTCAGGGATAATTAAGTCTAAATAGCTAGTGAAGTCAAACTTATCAATACGGGACAAAGTAATTTGTAGAGCCAAAATTAATGGATTATGCGAAGAGTAAGGTGTCATAATTGTATCTAGACATAAACAATTATGTCAGGACTGCCAGGACATCGACATTGTATATATTTATGTTTGTTTATGTATTTATATATAGTTCTGTACATGTATTGTAAATTTCCAACAACAAAATATTGTAAATAAAGACTTTTTAAAACAAAAAAAACCTGCGATTAAAGAAATTTGTATCTGTTTTTTCCATAAGAAAGCATGTAAAAATGGTGTATTTTCAAGCTATATGAGCAATTCTGATACTTTTTTGCCTATTTAGTTATAATATTTTCACTGAAGGAAGATGATGTATTATTAAAGTAATAATTCCAGTTAATAAAGAAATAGTGATTTGAACATATAAACAATAAGTTCATGATTGTTTCCCTTACTGTAAATGTTGTACTCACAATCTACGATTTACTCGAATACAAACTCGATTCCAGCAAGATATGATTTTTTCAGAATAATTTGGTTACAAGAAAAAACGATAACTTCAATACCTTTCATGGAATTTAACTGTATATATTTAAATTATTTTCTATTTACACGCATTAAAGTTATACATGAAATACGTTTTTCATTATGATAGTCTCTGATGTGACTCTGATGTATCTGCTATGTTAGGTTACTCTACTTGCGTGCGCGCACACAAGTGGAGTAACCTAACATAGCAGACTTATAGGGATAGCTCTGACGGTGTATCTAAGATCCACCAGCTTGTCTTGCCTAAATCACTTGTTCGTAAAGTGATGAAAGAACTTCATAGCAGTCGTTTAGGAGGACATTACGAAGTTGGGAAAACCTTAGTCAGAGTTCGTGAACGATTTTACTGGGTCAACTGTCGCCAAGACGTTACAGAATGGTGCAAGAAATGTGACTTATGCAGCGGAAAGAAAGGACCAAACACTAGAAATCGGGGGAAAATGGCTCAATATCTGTCCGGTGAATCATTGCAGAGAGTAGGTGTAGACATACTCAGCCCACTACCAAAAACAGAAAAAGGTAACAAGTACTTAATGGTAGCTATGGATTACTTTTCCAAGTGGCCAAAAGTAGTACCAATTCCTAACCAAGAGGCTCAACCGTCGCTGAAGCATTTAGGAATAATGTCATCGTAAGACACGGAGTACCATTGGAAGTACATTCCGATCAAGGAAGAAATTTTGAATTAGAATTGTGGACAGAATTAATGAAAATCCTCGAGATTAAGAAAACTCGAACTACACCAATGCATCCACAGTCTGATGGTTTAGTGGAACGTCATAACAGGACAATTTGCCAATATCTATCATTATTTGTCTCCCAAAACCAGCAAGATTTGGATGAACTGATTCCATTGTTCCTCTCATCTTATCGGAGTGCACAGCATGAATCCACTGGCTATACACCTTCAATGTTGGTCTCTGGTCGAGAAATGAAGCTTCCTAGGGTTAGCCTCTTTGGAAAACCTCCTCCTTCGTCCCAAGAAGAAGACCAAAACCTGCCTCAATATGTTGAAGACCTTCAACAAAAGTTAGAGAAGTTTCACGAGTTTGCAAGGATGCGACTGAAACTAACCAGCGAAAAGATGAAGAGACTGTTGGATAAAAACCTTAAAGAAGAGATATTTAAGCCCGGTAATGCTGTTTGGTTGTACCAGCTCAGAAGAAAGAAAGGGTTAACTCCGAAACTTCAACGAAATTGGGAAGGTCCTTTAGCGCAACTATTGCTTCGTCGAATATGTTGTCGCTAAAATAAATTTCCGTTGAGATGTACGATGAACGTTTATAGTAAATCAATCGAAAAACCAGACGGGGTAAATACGTATATTGACTTTTAAGGATTAAAATTAAAACATGTATATATGAAAATTGTCGTTGTTGAATTGAATTGACGATTCGTTGTTGTTCAATATTATTTTTTTTTGGTTTCTACGATACGGCGACCCATTTGTTATTCTCTGCGTATTTTGCCGCGCCGCACCGACAAACCTGACACTCAAACATCTCGTCTGACGGATGCTTGTCAGATATCTGTCATCTACATTCTTTGCCATTTAAAAACGTTCTCGGGATTCATAGAAACGAATGCAACTAATATGTCAGTTTTATGATGTTAGGTTAAAAGACCGGAAAGTCAAAAATGGTTTTTATAATGAGTGTGGTCACCATAGGTCCTGGTGATCAAGAAAATCAATGACCTAATTTATCGCATTCGTCTGACACCAGAAAGTAAACCTAAGGTCGTTCATATCGAGAGATTGGCTCGCTATTACGGTGATGACCCACCCAATTGGTCTCAAGAAGACGTCGAAGTCCCTGTTATTCGAGGCGAAGAGGGGAAGCAATGTTATACCGGTTCTATGAATGTCAGAATGACAGCTTGGACTGAAAATAAGGAGGGCTGAATAGGCGGAGTAGTCACAGTCACCTGTCAAGGTGATATTCTAGAATTTTCAAGATTTTTCTATTGTTTTCCATATTGACGTACTAGTATGTTATAGAATATTCTAGCCCTTATGGAAAGTTTTTTCTATATATAAATAGAGATCAGTTGTGGCAGAGTCAGTTAGTCAATAGTTTGATGTGTTAATAAGTTGAATTTTGAATTGTTAAAAAGTAGTATCGTATTTTGCCAAGTATTGAATGAAGTTGTGAAAGTTATAACAATATTAAGAAGTATATTGACATTCCACAATCGTACAGTAAATGGGGAGAAAAATAAGGTATAACCTCCGAATTCTTAACACCCGCTCCGATTTTGATGAAAATTTGGAAATAAGTTATTTTCACCCTCCAGATCAAAGTTGATATGCTCTTGATGTGCGCTTTTCATTTTTAGGGAGTCAAAACCACCCCTTATGCTAAAAAAATAGAAAAACCATAAAAACATATATTACATCGATCTAAATCAATTTAAATACGTATAATAAATAAAATATATTTGTAGGTTGTGAGTTAAAATTAAACAATAGTTTCACTCTTTCAACCCTTAAAAATGATTTTTTCAACCAAAATTTTTTGAATGGCGCATAAATTTTAAATAAAAATGTGTTTAATGTTTTACAGCATAGTAAATATTTAATTACAATCATTCAACCCTTAATAACTACCCCTAATAACCACCCCTAATTAAATGTATAGAAAAAAATAGTTTTTGAGAAATTGAAATAAATTTATACACATAAGACAACTAAATATTATTTATTCTTAACTTTTTGATAGCTTAAGTTAGTGCATCGAGGCATTTCTTGAGATTCACCCTTGCTTTAAAAAAAGTCATAGTCCATAGGGAAAAAAAATTAAAAACAAAAATACACACGTATTTCTATTTTAAAATATCTCAAAGAAGCAATAATTACTAATCTTTGTCATTTTTGGGCCATGATGAACAATAACTTTGAAATGAATTTTTTTAGAAAATTAGCTATATTATAAAAAAGCAAAACAAAGAACGTTTAAAATCAGATCATTTTTAAATAACATTCCGTATTTTCACTTTTTCCCGCATAATCCTAGCTAATATGTGAGAAAAGTATTGGTTTACCCCAAAAAAATTGGAATTTAGCATTTTTTTGAGGTAATTTTTTAATTTACAGTGAGTAAAACACGAAAAAGGGGGGTTAAAAAAATCCTGTGTGTATGTCGTCGGCCACTTTTTGTAACATGTCTTGTTAACACAATACAGCTTCTGGAGTGCAACCACCAATTTTATGATTGAGTATTGTTCAGGACATCTCATAGACGAACCCTATTGATTTTCAGCTCACCAGAGCCAGTACAGCTGGTGCTATGGTACTTGAATTAAGTACAACATATATGAATAAATTTCTGTTTGATAGGACGATACAGCCTACGAGTAGTGATGTTAAATTCCAGGGAATTTATTGTAAGGTAATATTCCCAGGAATATTCCTTGGACATATTCCCACAACGGGAATTTAATTTAAAAATTGTTGATCAGAACAACAGAATTTTCAACGAAAAAGTGAACAGTTTATCACGAATTTACTGTAAATAATACTGATGCAACTATGTAAATATACATTCATACATACAAAAACGAAACTTTATTATTTAAAAAAATAAAACTAGTAGGTACTTGAGTATCAAAAATTCAAATATACTTTATGACTAAAAGTTTATTCATACTATAGGTCAGGTCACGTTCAGGTCGCGGTCAGATCAAATATTAGAATACGCAATTTGTATTAAAGTATTCACATTAACAGGCACGGTCAAGGAACGATCCAGTCAATTGATCGCGGTTTTTCTTTCTACGAATAATTTTATCGTACTGAGACCGTGCCGTTTGAGTAAAAATCGCAAGTCTGGATAAGTAACGGTCAGAGACAGATCAGATTTGCGTTTGTTTTGTACCATATCTTTTTTAATTTCTTTTGTGTATTTTTCAATATGGATGAAAATTAATAGAATTTATTAAAGAACATGAAGAACTATACAATTTCTCAGATAAAAAGTATTCCGACAACTTACATAAAACTAAATTATGGAAAGAAATAGCCGAAATATTAGGAAAAGGTAAGTTATAACGAAATATTTATATTGTAATTTTATTTTCCTATAGGCACAAAACACTGATTATATGCGTAAATTTTATTTAAACGTTATAATGAACTAGGGAGCCCCAAGGGAAGAAAAAAAGATAAGTGGTTTGATGAACAATGTAAACAGGCGTTGGAAAAAAGAAATAAAATCAGACCAAGACTATTAAAAGAAAACAGTGAAGAAAATAGACTAGAGTATAAAAAAGCAAGGAAAGAAGTTAAACAAATATGCAGAAAGAACAAAAGAAATTACTTTGAAAGGGAATTAATAAAAATTGAAGAAGCTTATAAAAATAGAGAAGTGAGAAATTTTTATCATGAAATAAGAGAAGGGAAAGGCCACAACCGGAAAGCACCTTATTTTTTGAAAAGTAAAGAGGGATATCTAATAGGGGATAGGGATGAAAAAATAAATAGATTTGCACAGTATTTTGAGGAATTACTAAATGATGGTGAGGAAGAACTAGGCGAAAATGATAATGAAATGGAGGAAGAAAATTGTGATGAGGAAGATCTAGCCATAACGGTCCCAAAAAACTGGAGGTGACAGAATGCTTAAAACATATGAAGAATAATAAGAGTGCAGGAGAAAACAACATTCCAATAGAAATTTTAAAATATGGAGGCGAACAATTAACGGAGAGAATATGGCAGTTGTTGAAACAAGTATGGCGAGAAGAAAAAATCCCTAAAAATTGGAACGAGGCATTAATAATTCCAATCCACAAAAAAGGTCCCAAGGAAGAATGCGATAACTACCGCGGAATAACACTTTTAGATGTAACATACAAAGTTCTGGCAAAAATACTTAAAAATCGATTAGACAAATACCACAATGAAAATGTAGGAGAATACCAAGGAGGTTTTAAAGCAGGTAGATCGACAATAGACCAAATTTTCATTATGAAACAACTTCAGGAGAATGCTTACGAACAAAATCTAAGTCTGCATATGCTATTCATCGATTACAGACAGGCCTATGATACTATTAAAAGAAAAAAAATGTATGAGGCAATGAGAAAGTTAAAAATGCCAGGTAAATTGAGAAGACTAGTGGAAATGACCATACGAAAAACCGAGAGCAAAGTAATTTTGGAGGGCAGTACTTCTAACGAATTCAAGATAGAGAAAGGTCTGAGACAAGGAGACCCATTATCCACAACCCTCTTTAACCTAGTTCAGGAAATTATACTAAGAGAAAGTGGTATAAAAACCCGAGGTTTAATTTATGGGAATAAACATCAGTGTCTAGCATATGCGGACGACATAGTACTTATGGCAAGATCCAGGAAAGAACTGCTAAGCGTATTTAAGCTACTAGAAGAGGAGGCAAGAGAATATGGTCTAGTGATCAACGAGAAAAAAACAAAATACATGGTAATGAAGGATAATGAAAAAACCGATATTATTATAAATTGTTATGGAAACAAAAGCTACAAAATAGAAAAAGTGGATCAAATCGAATATTTAGGAGTCACTATCACAAATAAAGGAGACGAAGAAAGGGAAATAGAAAAAAGGTTAACAAAAGGCAGTAAAGCAGCAGGAATGGTATCACAGATGTTTAACTCAAAAGACATATCACGAACAGCAAAAATAAGAATGTACCAAACAATAATAAGACCGTCAGTTACCTACGCTTGTGAAACCTGGACAATGAACAGAAAAGAGCAAAATAAACTAGAGATATGGGAACGTAAAATGCTCAGAAAGATTTATGGTGGAATAAAAGAAAATGGAATATACAGAAGAAGAACAAACAGAGAATTATCAGATTTGTATAATCACCCAAGTATAACCCATATAATTAAAGCACAGAGTGCTGAAAGGGGGAGAAGGTGGTAAAAAGAGAAGAGGAAGACCAAAGAAGAAATGGTTGGAGGAGGTTAGGAGAGACCTGAGATCAGTGGGAATAAGGGACTGGCAGAACGAGGCGAGGAATAGAAAAAAATGGAGAGAGAGAGAGAGTGAAAGATCTCAAAGCCGAGGGCCAGATAGGCCTGTAGTGCTGATATATATAATGAACTTTAAATTCTATCCATTTGCAACTTTAGGTTTTAAATGCATCTCTTACATCAAATGTAGCCTGTTGCGCATTTCCTCCTTGTCCAAGCAAATGTTTTCTCCTACCAACTCTTCTTCTAATCCCCCTAATTCCCGTGGAATACTGTCTCTTAGAAAGTTATGAAGAATGCGAGTTGTTAAAATTATATTTTCAACTTTTCCAGTTTGGGAGTTTAGTTGCCTAAAATGTAAACGAAACTTTTGAGTCAATATTCCTAAAGTATTTTCTATAACTCGCCAAGCACCACAGAGGCGATAGTTAAAAACTTCTTTTTCCACATCACAACTTGCTTGAGATGCCGGATAGGAACTCATTAAATACGTTTTTAATGGAAATGCTTGATCTCATATGATCACATGTGGTGAAAACACGTTTGTTCCCGGTAATGTTTCATCTTCAGGAACACCTAACTTTCCTTTTTCTAATCCTTTTCCTAATTTAATTCAATTTATTGGGTGCTAAATGACCAAGATGTCGATGCACCTAATCCCCCTAACATTTCCTTCCTTCCTAATTTAGAATTGGCAAAAATGCCACCATCGCTATTTTTACCGTACGATCCAATGTCTACAGCAATAAACTTATAGTGAGCATTTACTAAGGCTAACAAAACCACAGAATATGTTTTTTTTATAATTAAAATAATTTGACCCGCTGTTATTAGGTGCTACGATTTCAACATGCTTTCCGTCTAAAGCACCTATGCAATTAGGAAAATACCATAAACTCCAATCTTTTTTTGCAATTTCCTTCCAACCTTCTTGTGTTGGGATTGGTATACATTCTGAAAGCATATTTTTTATAATTGCTGAACGCACTTCTGTAACTGCTTGTTGTACAGTTGAATTACCAAGGCGGTAACTAAATGCAATGGTTCTAAAAGAATCCCCAGTAGCAAGAAATCTACAAAAAAAACAAAAAAAAGTTGTCTAAAAAGTATCATTTGATGTTTTCAGATCCCAACTTTTGCAAAAAAAGATGGTAATCTTTGCGCTCTCAATTTCGGAAAATTTGCCGCATAAGGAAAACCACAACAGACCAGGCAGCCACCAGACTTACTTTAGTAGACTTGTCAACTGATGAATTGGAAGGAACGGTAGGAGACCATGAAGACGGCGAGAATACCCAAGGATCTGAAATATCATTATCTACTTTTCCACTTCAGGAACCCTCTTCACAACCTTTTAAGGAACCCCCTTCAGGAATCTTCTTTACAGCCCCCTCAAGAACCAATGCCAAAATCTTTCAAAAGAAAAAGCACAGGACAAATTCCTATAAAAAATAAGAGAAATGCTCCATCTGTGGATACGGCTGGATCAACTTTAATGAAGTTTATATTAGAGCAGAAGGCTGCGGAATAATCAAAACATCCATTGGATTATTTTTTTAAGGCATTAAAGAAACTGTTAAATATTTTTCACCTCAAGATCAACATTTAGCGAAAAAGAAGATATTTGGCGTTGTCTCAGAAATTGAAGCCAAAAACTTAAACATCATGACCAATTCCCAGAAACATAAGCAGTTTTCTCAAAATCATCCTCCTTTAGTACCCCATCATCAATATCAATACAGTCATACATACACTCCTTCAGGTCCTTCATCTTCAAGTTCAGTGGCGTCGTTTTTGCAAGCATTTTCATCAGAAGGTTGAAATGGTCAACAAATAATATTTTTGTATTCTACTTAGTTAAATAAATTTTTTGAAAACGCATCTTTGTATTTTACTTGCTTACCTCAAACAAACTGACAATTTCTCCACAGTTGAAATAGCTTCTCGGAAAGTAGTGTTAATTTTTTAATGACTTTTTCAATTGTAATCAATAAGCACTGAAAATTTTCGTTTGACATTCAAAAATATTGAAAAAATTTGGTTTCATACCAACAGATTACTATATGAAGTAAAAAACTGTCCATTTTTTTATCTGTTTAGGTTTATGGGATGCACCTAAAAACCCCCATTAGTCTTCTTTTTAAAATGTTCATTTTTCTCATCCTCGTCAAGGATGTAAGCCATTATAGCTAAGTCTTTTGTTGAAAAGTTTGAAAACATTGCTTATTTAATTGACTGGTACGAGACTGATGAGCGACCGCAATAGTGTGAATGGTTCGTAAAAAAACGAGACCGTGACTGGCCCGTGATCTGACCGTGACCGGACCTATACTATGAATCTACCTTAAATATCACTAGTTGGTACCATAGAAAAAGTAATAATTGTTTATTTTGTCTTTGTGGTCACTACATTCACTTTGTTGTGTATATTCGACTTCTTCTTCGCCAAATACTTACCTCTAGTAAGAATCTTATTTTTATTCTCATCATCAGATGCGACGTAATAAAAAATTCCCAAAGAATGGCAATAACTTCAATGGTTTGGGAGTATTCCCTTATAAATTTCCTTCTGTAGGAATATTTCCACCTAACATCCCTACTCCATAGTGTATACAAGTGATCAATTTTATGATTAGATATTTTTCAGGGCGTCTCACATATGAACCCTATTTATTTTCAGCTCCCCAGAGTCAATATAAAGGGTCCTATAAATCCGGATATACTACATTTGTCGGGAAATTTCTGTTTGTTAGCATGATACAGCCTCCGAACTATATAAAAGTTAGTAAGTTGGCAATTCTGTAGATTCCTGATTGGTCAGATCACAGATGGTTTTATTCAGCACTTTTGACATATTATGACCGAATAATTGTGTAAATTGTGAACAAACTTTCATTTAAGCAAACTGGGGATGATTATTTGTTTAAAAAAGAGCTTCTTCGTATATACTTGCGATCTATTTATATTATATCATGAACAGAATTATTTCTATAATACATCTTCACATAGATTTCTGGTTATTCTCCCAAAAATCGAACGTTACGTTTACCTATATTGATCCTATACAATACAAAAATAAACAATTGACAAATCAATGATGAATAAACGTTAGCGTACTTCAGTTATTAATATTTTCAATATATAATTGATTCAAATTTACCATTAAGACAATTTAATACAATAATTGGCAAGCTAGAACAACTCTAGACCATTTTAGAGTTTATTTCAAGGTTAAAGTCAAATGTCAAATAAAAATACATACTACATACAATAACCAACTATATGACACTAAAAATTACTAAAAAAGTGTTCATTAAATAATTGCAGTGTTCTAACCTGATATGAAATGGTTAGAGCATATCCGTTCATTTTTCAATTTATTTTCGGTTAAATTAGATCTTTTAATAGCCTTAATTAATTTTTCTCGGCGTTTCAATCGAAATGCCTCGAGTTGACCCCTATTATTTGAAAAGGAGGAGAATCAAAATAATGATAACTCAGCATCCCTTTCACTTCTATGACCACAATTCACAACGGCACAAACCTGAGACATGTTCATAAAACTGTAAAACTTTTAATATTACAACGTAAACAATGCCCCCCATTCTAGGGGGTTGCCTATAGGCTGACGTCAGTTGACCACACCCTATTATGAAAGGAAGAACTTTTATTATAATTTTGATGCATCCTAATAAGTAACATGCACGCTAGGTGGCGTTATAAATTTCTGCATTCCGTATTACTAAGCTTTGCATACAAGTAACAACTAGTTTCATATTTCTACATCATATTAATGTGTGTAGATATTTTCCTTGCGATTAATTATTTTTACTATTTTATCTGACCATCACGAATATTAGGAAACTTCGGCCATCTATTTTTTATACTACTGTTGTCATAATCTTTTTTGATCTTTTCTCTCCCATTTGTATTTTGCATCTTACTTTCTCGTATGTAGTTTTTATTATTTTATTAATTGTTGTTGCTACTTCCAATTCTCTTCAACATTTTTATATTTCTTTTAGTTCTATCAATCTTCTAAGTATATGTGCGTTATCATTTCTTTGTCTGTTTGGACGGAAATCTGCTGTTTTTCTTCTATTATATAACTTTTAGGGTAGGCATATTGGACGATAGTTGCCACAGATTATTTGTTCTTCGTATTTTGTTCATGGGAAATATTTAAGTATTTTATCTTCTCCACTGGTTTTTCTCGTTTTTATCTCATTGTAGTTATCTTTTATTGATTTTATTCCTTTCTCTTATTTTCTACCAATTTTTGATGCAGAGGGTCAGACCGACAGTTGGCGTGGCGTTCTAAGAATACAATAAACAGTTTTGAAGACTAAACTTACTTTTCCACACTTATACACTGTATCCTGCTTAGTAACCGAAATTTTTCAAAAAAATACCAAAAATGCGGTATATCTGGATTTATAAGACCCGTTATACTGGCCCTGGTGAGCTGAAAATGAGTAGCGTTCATCTGTGAGATGCCCTGAACAATATCTACTCATAAAATTGGTGACGTGGAGTCAGTATTGTGCTAACAAGAAATGTTATAAAAAGTGGCCGACGACAACAACATACACACAGGATTTTTTTCTAAAAGCCCTTTTTTCGTGTTTTTCCCACTGAAAAACGAAAAAATAACTAAAAAAATCCATCGTTTTTTGGGGTAAACCAATACTGTTCTCGCATCATATATTGGGCTGGGAGGAAATGTAATATGTCTGATAGTGATAATTTGAGTTAATTATATTTTTATAATCAAAGTGTTCATTTATGTATGTACTAATCATGTGTTTATTTAGTATGCCCCTAGAGTCGGTAAATGTGACATCTACTTTCTTAGAATTAATTCATATAAATATTAAATAAACTATCATCTTTTTCTTTAAAAAATCTGAATATTATATTTTTAATTATTAACTGGAAACATCTTAATTTTCTTCCTTAAGCTATCCTTGTATATTCATTATTTGTACAAAAAAAATTTCGACGTTTCACATCTGCCAGACGTTATATATTAAAACTTCGAACTTGGGTCTTTAAAAACAATTTTACAACTATATTTAGAACTTTATTATACAACGGTTGAACAGAGAATGAAATTTAAGATAATACAGAGTTTTTATAATCTTCCTGTTTTACAAAGAGTCATCGTTTTATTTATATGGTGTCAGCTCTTTCTTCTTATGTAATTCCTCCCCTCGAAGACGAGAACATAACGGAGTGGTGTTCGAGTTTTGGTTTTTCTGTTGGATTTTCTTCTCTTAGGGTTTCTTCTTTGCTTTGGACTTCTTCCCTTATTTGTTTTCTGCCGCATTGCTGGAGCGATGTCTTGATTTTCTTCTTGAAGATCCATCCCACTATTATTAAGATGGCAATAACAGAGGACAAGCCGCCAAAAATTCGTGAATAGTGTTTAGATGTTGAAATTCTTAATGGTATAAGTTGTTTTGACATTTTGCTGATTTTGTGGATTTCTTCCAAATTGATTTTTTCTATTTTGGGTGCTTCGTACTCTGGTATAATTTCTAATTTTTCCCAGTTTAGCTTTGGGAGAAATAATGGTTTTCCTTCTTGAATTCTGGCATCGTTGATAAATTTTTTAGTGTTGACTTCTATTTGACATGATTCTGGTATTTTTATTAGTGTAGGATTTTTGACTTCTATATATTGATCTGTGTGGCATTTGGAGAAAACTTTTTCCGTTTGCATTGGTATAATGATTACTTCGTCTTGTGTTATTTGTTCAACGAGGGATTCTTCTAATGTTAACTTGATTTTCTTGCAGTTTTTCACCGTCTGGTTTTCTATGAGCTGTAGAGTGCAGTTGTCTTCAGGGAAATGGTCTTCCATGCAAAAATATGTATCCTCCAGAGTGGACAGTTTTCTTCTTTGAATTGATGTTCTGAGTTGGTTTGTGCCAAATAGGGATACTTTAGAGGGAATATTTGGTTGTTTTGAATGATAGGAAAGAGGTGATAAAACTTGAAAATTTCAGCTTTGGTAATTGGTATATGTATTGCAAAAATTAATTTTTTATTTTCAAATGTGACTTGTGTGCCTAAAAATTGGTAGTATGTTAATATGTTCCTAAATTTCATGATTTGGTTGTCTGGGTAAATTTTTCTTAAGTATTCTAAAGTGTTTAGTAACTCTTGACTAGAAATAATAGAAGGATGAAGTGTGTTGAGTTTTGCAAAAGCTATGGAATCTTCTAAATTATCTAGAAACGTGATAACATTTTGGCAATCCAGATTTATTTGGGAAATAATTCCTTGAAAGGTTAAATACTCATGTGATTCAGTGATTGATTTTTGTACGCTCATTTGAAATTTTCCCAGAGAATTTGCAAAATTTTCTTGATTTTTTGATAATATGCGAATTGTTGTGTTGTAGTTTTTTATTAGATTGTTTGAAAGTGAACGTTGCAAATTTATTTCTGTAACCATGTTCTGTTGGTTTGTTTCGAGAATTTTTATTGCGTTATCATATCTATTACCGTCGTCAGCGTCAAGTGTACCAAACAGCCATTTCTGTAATTGTCCGACTCCGTTAAAGAAACTTCTTTTATTACGAATATGAATATGAGGTTGTAAGTTATCAAGTTTCGTTCTTGTAATTTTTATGAGAAATTCTGTCCTTAATAACATATCTTGAGATAAGGCATGGTATGAGATTTCATTAGTTGCGTTTTTTGTAACTAAATTATTTTTTATAATGAAGAAATGTTTCTCAATGTTAAACAATTGCTTAATAATAGGTTCTAAATTTAAATCATGTATAAATGTATGTTTACTATAAATAAGACGTGCGTCTCCTAATTGTATTGGTAATAAAGGGTTATTTATAGTCGTCGACTCTATATCTCTTATAGTACTACTCGTGTATATTACTGGTATTGCCAGAAGTATCAGGAATGTTGTTTTCATCTGTTCCATTTTCCTTAAACAGTTGTTTTTTGTTAGTTTTTGGTTTTCTGGCACTTGTTTTATGATATATATTTTTATCTGTTATTAATTTAATTTTTGTTTGAGCTAGTACTTTACGTTTTTCGAATTTTGGAAGTTTTTTATTTCTGGTTTTTGTACGAATGTAAGCTACTTTTTCATTTTTATAGTCAAGGGGATCTGTGCGCTCTTCGTTTCTTTTACTAATAATTTTTTCTTTTCTTGTTTTGTTAGTTTCTTTTATATTTTCATAAAGTCGTTTGGCCGCTTGTTTGTGAGTTTGTACGTAATCTGAAATTATTACATGATCATTAAGGTCGAAAGGGTTGGTCTCGTTTATATGTCCTTTTATTACTTCGAATGGTGTATGTTTAGTAACACTATGGATTGAGTTGTTATATCCGAGTATAGCCCGTTTTAATAATTGGTCTGAGGTGAGGTTTCCATTTTGTTCCCTTAAACAACGCACATGTTCGATTAGGGTAGAATGAAATCTTTCGACAGGACTGTTTGAATTACTGTTTCTAGCAGTAGTATAGTGAAGCTGTATTCTGTAAAGTTCGGAAAAATTTTCAAGATCTTTATTTTTAAATTCTGTACCCGAATCAGCTGTTATTTTCGAGGGTAGACCGTGGTGGGTAATAAAATTAAATAAACATTCTACTACAGATATTCCGTTTACAGCTGGTAGAGGGTAAGCTTGGCCATATCGAGAAAAGGTATCTATTATAGTTAAATAAGTGTTTCCTGAAATTTGAAAACAGTCAATATGAATGTGTTGAAAAGGACGTGAACAAGTTGGTGTAAGATTGAATTTTACTATAGGTGGATTCCGATCGTATTTATTTTTCTGATAGATTTCGCAGTTATTTATATAATTTTCGATATCGTCCGACATTTTTGGCCAGTAAAATCGTTTAGTAAGTGCTTCTTTCGTTTCATTTATACCACGGTGGCAAGTTTTTGTTACGTGGTAAAATTCGAGTTTTTCTTTTTGAGCGTCTCTAGTCTGAATATCTTCTAATACAGTATTACTTTGAATTATTTTGAAGGCAGAGTTTTTAAAATATGATTGCATAGTAGTCGTGAAAGTTTTAGGTAGCTCAGGGTGTTGGAAAAAAATAGCATATTTTTTGTTTGGGGCGATATATTCTTTTACGAAATTTATTATATCAGTTTGTGAAATTTTTGAGGGTAGAGTAACATATAATCTAGTATTGTCAAAAATTTTTAAAATTCTAGTTTGGGTAGATTCTATATCTCCCAATGTTATGAATATTTGATTTTTGTACGTGTTTAATATTCTTTCAGTAATTGGTATGGAAAAAATAGGATTTTCTGCAGATGTATGTTTAGTTTCAATGTCAGAATCGGAGTCAGAGTCTTGAGATTTATCTGGTTCTATTTGTATATCTGAAATAACGTTGATTTTTTTATTTTGGCTTTTAGTTGGCTCTACAATGTCTAGTATATCTTCCAGGTCAGGGCTACTGACTGGAGGTATTTTATCAGGATTTCTTAGGAAATTTTCTATTATTTCATCCGCGTCTCCTGCGTTATTTATTATAGATTCGTTATAGATGGCGCTTAGTTCTACACATGGATTTCTACTTAAAGCGTCTGCTGCTAAATTTGACGAACCTTTTTTATATTTAATTTCATAATCAAATTCTTCTAATTTTAGTCTCCACCTTACGAGCATAGAATTTTGGTCTTTTGTGGAGAAAAGCCACTGTAATGGTTTTTGGTCAGAATATATTGTAAACTTCCGGCCGTAAAGATATGGGCGAAAGTATTTGCAACTCCAGACTATTGCGAGAAGTTCTTTCTGAATTGTTGAATAGTTTATTTCGGCTGAATTTAAGGTTCGTGATGCATAACATATGGGATGATTATTTTGCGATAGTACTGCGCCTATTGCATAATTGGAGCTATCTGTTGTCAATTCAAATTCTTTGTCAAAATCTGGGTAAATTAACACTGGTTCAGATGTTAATATATTTTTACATGTTTCAAAACAATCTATGAAATCTTTTGTGTGAACTACTTTTTCATTTTTCTTTAAGCATTTAGTCATAGGTTTTGTAATTTTCGCTAGATTTTTTATTAATTTACGATAGTACCCTATTAAACCAAGAAATGATTTTATGTCTTTTTGTGTTTTTGGTATGGGAAACTTTTTAATCGCTGAAATTTTTTTTGGATTGGGTTTTATTCCCTCTGATGTAACTATGTGTCCTAGAAACTCTACTGCTTTTCGTAAGAATTCTGATTTATCCAGTTGAATTTTTAGTCTTGCCTCTCGTAATTTTGTGAAAACAAGTTTTAAATTTTGAAGATGTTCTTGAAGTCCTGTGCTAAATATAATGATATCGTCCATATAGACCATACAGACTTTATTTTGGAGGTCTTTTAAAACTTCATCCATAACGCGTTGAAAAGTAGATGTTGCGTTTTTTAACCCAAATGGCATTCGTAAGAATTCATAATGCCCGTTGTCGACTGTGAATGCTGTTTTTGATATAGAGTTTTCTTCCATTTGAATCTGATGAAAACCGGCTCAAAGGTCTATAGTTGAAAAATAATTTGATCTTCCAAGTTTATCGAGGATTGAATTGATATTTGGTATCGGATATCGATCAGGAATTGTTTTTTCGTTCAGTTTACGATAATCGATAACTAATCGATATTTTTGTTGTCCCGATTGATCTTTTTTCTTGTTCACTATCCACAATGGCGATGACCATGCTGAAGTTGAGGATCGAATTATGCCTTTATCTAACATTTCATTTATTTGTTTATTTATTTCTTGTTTGTGTATGTAGGGGTATCTATATGACTTAGAATGTATAGGGATTTCGTCCGTTGTTTTAATTTCGTGTTTTGTCCGCGCCGTGAAGGATAATTTATCACCTGGTTTGAAAAAAATATCTGAGAATTTTCGACATAGTTTTATTAATTCAGTTTTTTCCTCCGAATTCATGTGATTGGTTCTAATTAAATCCGATATATCTATTTTTTGTTTTAATTTTTTATCGTATTTATCATTTAAGTTAAGGAAAGAATTAATATTGAATACATCATAACTGGATTTTTCGAATGATTCCACTTGAAAAGGTTCTTTAATATTTATTGAAACAGTTTTATCTGTTTTGTTTTGAATTTCTATAAGGGCAAATCCGTTTTCGGCATTAGTCAAAATTTCAGGTATATACAGTGGTCCTAAATTACCTTCACGTATTAATATTTCTCCGTTGAAAATAGAAACAGGTAATTTTTTTAGAATTTTGTGCTGTGCTTCTATCGATAATGATATATTAAAATTTTCTTTTTGTCTGTATCTGATAGGGATTTCTGTATTTGAACCTATTAATTTATTGTTAATTAAATCTATATTAAAATTCATGTTTTTTAAATCATTTAATCCGATTATACCGTCGAAATACTCATGAAAATCAAATAAGAGAAAAGAGATATTGTAGTTTGGATTCTGAAATTCTGGAAATGCTCTAAGTGTTGATTGGTGTATGATGTCTTGACTACCTAACGCTGTTTTAATTTGTGCACTGATTTGACTAACAGAATTTGGATAAAATTTTTCTATAATATCAGGTTTAATAATAGAACGTGAGCTACCGGTATCTACAAGTAATTTTAAATTAGGATTATGAATTTGAATGTACGGTAAGGCGTTATCTGAAGATATATTAATTTCTACTAAGGATTTTCTTGTTGTAGGCCCGTTTCTAGAAAATTTTCATTTTGATTTTCGTCATAGTTTACATTTTCGAAATAAGATGTTTAATTTACGTCTAGATCAGGATTATTATCGTCACTATTAAAATTATCGTAATTTTGGTAAAAATATTGTTCATTTGTGTATGGATCTGATTGATTGTATTCGTTTGTAAATAGTTCTTCAGAAGAAAAATTTGGGTTTTGTCCATTATTTCTAAATGAATGATTTTGATTATAATTGTTATGATTTTGCCATCTTTGTCTTTGTGATAACATGGATGGGTTTCTAGAGGTTGTTGACATGGGTGTTGGCTTAGGAAGTTGATTCGTGGATTTTTGATTTGGTCTAAAAACGTTTTGTGGGAGTCCAAATACTTGTGTGTTTGTAGGGTATTGTCTGGGAGGCATTTGTCTGGGTTGAATGTTAATAGGTTGGCTAGGGAATTGGTTAGTTGGTTTGTTATTGTCGAATACGTTATTATTCATAAAATTTGGCTCCGATGAATAATTGGTTTGTTGGTAAGTGGGTTGCATTTGATTATTAGGATATAGTCTTGGTTTTGAGTACGATTGTCGATTATTATTGTTGTTAAATTTAGAAGTTGTTATTCTATTATTGTCGTTTAAATTACCAAATAATTTTTCGAAATTTTCGAACTCATTTACATAGGCCATTGCGTCTTCCAGTGAGGCTGAGTTTTTAAGATGTAAATTATTCCTCAAGGTACCACTACAACCAGCGATAAAGGTGCTAAGTGCAGTTTTCTCGTAATGGTTTATTTGGCAAATTCTTTCTGCATTATTAAGGTTAGGATTACTACTAATTTTTTGTGCAATACTACTTCTTAACAATTGAATTCTGCTACCAAAGTTTATCAGTTGTTCGTTCCTAAATGGTCTCATTCTTGTTAGTTCCTGTACTAAACAATCAATATTTCTACGATCCGCAAAACATTGTATAAGGGCCTCTTTTAATTTAGGCCAATCTATTAACTCAGCACGATTACCTACTAATATATCAGCTTTATCTATAAGTTTTTCTTGAATTGATTGAAAAATGTGTTTAGATAATTGTGCATCATTAAATTGTCTATAATCATTAATAAGGTCTTCGCATCTGATCAAAAATTTATTTAATGTATTACTATTGCCGTCATAAGGTTTAATGTTATCAATTATAGATTTTAAAAGATCCCAGTTCATTTCTGGCATGTTTCGTGTAATATTTGAATTTCGATTTATTATTGTTAAATTATTTGTAACTTGATTATCTATATTATTTTCGTTATTTATTTCTATATTTATAATTCCGTTAATTATTTCATCAATGTCACTCATTAAATAACTAAAATTAATTAAAAGCTAATGTCTGCGATAGACTATTGTTCGATATGAACAGAACTTAACTATCTTTGCCAAAATCCTTATAAATAGGGGTTTGGAAAGGTAAAAGAGGAAAAGGCACTTACAGATTGTTCGTCAACTCGATCGCTCTGCTCTCCTGTTCCTTTTTTCGTGATTCCCTGCTCTCGTTACCACTAAGTCCGAAAGTTTTGAGTTCGGTTATACGCACTTAAGGTGTAGAAACTCCAAGGTCCCGAATTTCACTCCCGACACAATGCGAAACTTTTTTTACTTATTCGAAACCCGCGCGTATCCTACTGACTGCGCCAATTATATATTAAAACTTCGAACTTGGGTTTTCAAAAACAATTTTACAACTATATTTAGAACTTTATTATACAACGGTTGAACAGAGAATGAAATTTAAGATAATACAGAGTTTTTATAATCTTCCTGTTTTACAAAGAGTCATCGTTTTATTTATATGGTGTCAGCTCTTTCTTCTTATGTAATTCGCGACTGTTCAAATATTTTTCTTCGTATCCACATCTACCTACTATCTAACTAAATTATGAGTTATTTATTTCTTCTTCACAGTTCATCCAGGTTTGTGTTTTGCCCCTTTCTACTTATTCTTCTACTTTATACATTTTTCTATAGTAATTTTCCTCGTTCTCTGGTGTCTCTAGTTCAAATGTATCTTCCACGTGCTGTTTTCTTCTCTCTTATTCGTTTTTATTTAATTATTATACCAGTCTGTTCGATTTATGTCTTAATTAGAGTTTGTTATTCCTTATACATACTATCTGATCGGTGTTTTAAAAGCGTCCGATTCTTCTTCTCGTGCCCATTTTTTTCACCTCTTTTAGTCTCTTCCCTGTTTTTTCATCAGTCCTTAGTTTATGCACTGCTATCTTACTATATTGTATTTCATCTTTCTTCAAGAGTTTCCACTTGCATTCTGCTATTACCAGTCTGCGATTTGTTCATATTTCCTTTCCTTGTCTATATTTTTTTGAATACTTCTGTTATTATAAACCTTTCACTGCGTACATAGCGGAAAAACAGAGTTTTCAATTTACCACTTAATAAAGAACACTAGGTATTCGCTACAAAAATTTGCCATGATTAATACAATAGTTTATTAACTCAATTAGGCAACGTATTGATCGTATTATCACAGAAAAATATCGCAAAAAACATAACAATAACATTAGTGTGGATTTTACTTTATTTATTCCCAGATTTTATACCACTTCAGTATCGCATTATTAATTTTTGTGGATTGTGTACATTTATCAGATTGAACATGATATATTTTATGTTGTAATTGTGAGTTTAACAAACATGCACGATCTTGTTTTAAAGTAAGTTCTTTTTAAGTATTTTAAGTCATAACAATTGAATGTTGAAGGACCAATTTTTAACGTAATGGCTAATGTGATATTTTATTGTACGTCTTTTTAATAATAATTTTCAGGAAAATAACATATTGACGAAAATAAATTTGTTTGATTTAAAATCGAATTCTACTGAAAAATAGGATGAGAAGTTTTTTGTAGTTCTAAGTTTTCGATGTAACTTGACATTTTCTTTAATATGTTCTATACTTAACGCACATATCAAGAATATTAAAATTACTCATAGAATTTGTCTACTGCAGTATCAACTTCAAACTTAATATAAGTTTTTTAGGCAAAGTTAGCATCTTGACTCACCAATAACGTTATAAAAGAACGAGCTACTGAACATTTTCTATTACTACATTAAAATACACCATAAAATTTTTAATTGAACGTGTTTTATAATAATCTAAGTTACTTTTAACAAAATTTGAAAAGTTAAAGTAACCACATATATCATAATAACATTATTTAACATATCCCAACGTTAAAGCCCCCTAACAGCTTTCAAAGACATCAAAGAGTACAAAAGGAGGAATATATTACTCCAGTCATATTATGCTTTTCACCTCGGAATAAGAGATACTAAGCTGTAAACTCGTATATACCTTCATTTTGGCATTCTAAATTTAATTGACAATATCATAAATGAAAAGATAATAAAACAGACTTTGGAACAAGTATTCCCTTCTGATAAAAATAATAATAAACAATTTAAAAGCTTAACATACTTTGGAACACCATCCTTAAAAATTAAATCATTTTTAGAAGCTTTAGACATGAATATTTGCTTTAAAACTGATTATAATTTATCCAAACTCATTAAAAATAACAAATCTAAATCTTCAAAATTAAACAAATCAGAGTTGATAAATTAAATTGTGTAATAATAACTCTGATAAAATTTATAACTGTAAAACTTTTAGAAATTTTAAAACTAGAATTTCGAACACAAACGTAGCTATGACAAAAAAAATAGTTTCTAACTATTCAAATCATTTATTAGAAAACCCAAATTTTGAAATTTTATATGTAGAAGGTAATGTTAAATAAAGCAGATGATTTGGAATTACTAAAATGTTAATTGCAATGAGAAATGAAGCATATGCGCTTTTTCTTAGTTTTATAACAATGAATATGTCATTCACATATTAAATGTCAAAATTGAAAATAAGGTACTGTTCACATAGTGTATTATAAATTAAATGATATAAAGTTAATTGTAGTAAATTTAACTAGATGTTGCAATAACTAACACCCCTTCTCAACCTATAGTTAAATTTAATTACATCAATCCAATCGCCCTGGCATGTTTTGCCAACTTTGGTCCATCTAGTGGTTTTGTTAACATATCAGCGATCATTATACAAGTTGAACAATAAACAGCAGAAATGCGTTTCGATAATATCAAATCATATACGATCTTATATTTGATATCAATATACTTTATTCTTTGATGGCATAACGGTCCACTCAGTAGCTTTATACAACCTTTATTGTCTTCGAATATTTTAATTGGTGCGTCCAATTTTTGATCAAAATAATTTAAAATTCGTTCAAATCAAATCAGTTCACGTGAAGTCTCTGCGAATGTGATAATTCCAGCTTCAGTTGATGATAAAGCGACTGACGTTTGTTTTCGACTTGTCCATCCAATTAATACTCCATTGTAAATAAAGCAATATCCGGTATTTGATTTTAGATCTTCATGATCTCCAGCCCAGTCTGCATCTCCGTAACATTGAAATTTTCCTTCGTGTTCATGATCACCAAGTCGTAATTTCAATGACTTTGTTGCCTTTGAATATCTGAAGACTCGCTTTACTTCAGTCCAATCACACAATCTTGGACTGCTTACATGTCTTGCCAATATCGATGTTGCAATTGCAATATCAGGTCTAGTACTGATTGACAGATAAAGCAAAGATCCAATTGCACTTCGATAAATTTCTTGTGATTCGAAAGGTTTCTGATTCATTGTTTGACTTAAGTAACCAACATTTATTGGAGTTGTTGAATCCTTAGCATCTTTCATCTCTATCAAATTGAATACTAAGATAAAATTTAAGTTATCCGAGATTCTTAATAGTAAATTCGGCATTCATCTGTGATTCAAAATCATTTATTAATTCTTCGGTTGTCGCAGCATAGCAATATCATCTACGTGATTACATATGTATATTGATTGACCATCCGCCTTCTTTCTGTATAAACATGGATCATTTTTACTTTGAGCATATTCGTTTTTATTCATAACTGCATCGAATTTCTTGTTCCATTCATTATAACCCTGTTTAAGACCATATAAATTCTTTATGGGCTTACATACCTGATCTTTATCAGAAGAAGTATATCCTTTCGGTTGCTTCATGTAAACTTCATGTGACAGATCACCATTCAAATATGCAGTTTCGATGTCGATCGAAAAGTTGAACCTCCATTTTTCTTTTACCTGTCACCGCAAGAAGAATTTTTAGTGTAGTAGGATTTGCCACAGGTGCAAAAACTTCATCATAATCACGACCATACTTTTGTGAGAAACACTGTGCCACTAAACGAGCCTTGAACTTTACGATGTCCCCATTTTGATCAGTTTTTGTCTTGTACACCCATTTACATCCAATAGTAGTTGAATTTGGAGGTAATTTGGTCATTTCCCAAGCTCCAAAATTTCAAAGTGATTCCATTTCTGCATCCATTGCTGACTTCCATTTATCAGCGTTTGGTCCACCAATAGCCTCATCGTATGTGATTGGATCAACATCCACCATTTTTTCAACTTTGTTTATTTCCATCATTAAACGTTTTGGTGGAATACCTTTATTTGATCGTTCAGAACGTCTGAGTTCGGTGACATCCAGTTGATTTTACCCTTCTGAAGCCGGTTGAAATCCATCGATTCGAATATCCTCAACTGCCAATTCAATATCAGGTTGTTCGACAATTTTATCTTCAATAAACTTAACATCACGACTTATTTTAATTCGATGAGTATCAGTGTTTAAAAGTCGAAAGCCTTTCGTTCCCAGTTCATATCCAACGAAAATTAATTTTTCAGACACATCGTTTAACTTTTTACGTTGATCTTTTGATATGTGAACATATGCTGGAGTTCCAAAAATATGAAAATAACTTATATCTGGCTTCTTGCCGTGCCAGTATTCATATGGAGTTAATTCTACACTTTTAGTAGGTAAACGATTTATAATGTGATTAGCCGTTGTCACTGTTTCGCCCCTAAACTGTTTGTGTAAACCAGAACTAGCCAACATACAACGTGTCATTTTAATTAAAGTACGATTTTTGCGCTCAGCCACTCCATTTTGTTGAGGTGTCTTAGGTACCGATAACTGAGTTTTAATTCGTTTTGATTTGAAATATTTACGTAAATTACCATCCATATACTCACCACCTATATCTGATCTGATAACCTTTGGTACTTTACCGTACTGCGTTTTCATCATTTCAACAAACTCGATCATTTTATCACGAACATCTGATTTTTGTTTAAACAAATAAATATGTGAATATCTCGTGTAATCGTCAATTAAAGTGAGTATATATCTGTTTCCTCTAGGTGCTGGCAACTGTATAGGTCCACATACATCTGTATGTACCAAATCCAACTTTTCTTTTGATCTGGTCAATGAATTACGAGGAAAAGGATCTCTGGTTTCCTTGCATTGTAAACATGTTTCACAAATATCACTGTGACTGCATTCTGAAATTTTCATGTTGACTGATAAATCCGCCATTTCTCTTATATCAATTAAATTCCGATGACCAAAAACTTTATGCCATTCGTGAATGCATTTCGATTCACCCGATCTTGATGCGTTATAAGCCCGATTCGATGGTGTTGTTTTAAAAACATCATTTTGTTACTTTACCGTTATTAATGTTTTACCATCTTTATTGATGTCACACTTCTCGCTCTTAAAAATGATACTACAGCCATTTTTTGCAAGTTTACTTACTGATAAGAGGTTACATTTTAATCCAGGTACAAATTGCACATTATTCAATTTGAATTTATTGTCAGCAGTTTTGAATTCAATGACTCCGATTCCTTTTATTGGTAAATTTCTACCATCAGCCAAATTCACCGAATCATTGCTTGATTTCTTCAAACTTTTAAAGAATGTTTCATCACCACACCTGTGTGCCGATGCACCAGAATCAATACACCATTCGGCTATATTTATATTTTGATTGACCATTAAACATACAGAATCACCTTCATTATCACTTTTGTTTTGTACTGCATTTTCCTGTCGATGACGTTGATTTTCTTTCTCTTTATTCTTATACTTACTTATTAAATGAAATACTTTAGGCCATGCGATGAGGTGTTTCTATTCGCAAAAGGTCCGAAAGAAATTAAATTTTGTGCTCAAGGGGTGAGGGAATGAAAACTCTGACTCGCGGCGCTTGATGGAAAATAGCACCGTTGGGGTAGGTGCTACTAAAAAAAGTTCTAATAAAATATATATAGAATAAAATTTTGCACAACTTTGGTATTTGCATTTTTTAGCTACGACCAATAGTTTTTGCTCTACAGCGCGTCAAAATTGGGGAGTGAATTACAATTTTTAACAAAAGCATCACGGATTAAGAGAAAGATGGCTACCAAACACATTTTAAAGACAAAATACTTGATTTTTATACTACTTAGATACTTTTAATGAATTAAGATTAAATTTATTTTTACAATAATAGGACAAGCAAAATGGGTACAAAAAAAGAGGTTCTATTGGTAAAAGGTTGAAAGAAATGAAATTTTGTGAGGTGGTAGAGTTTGCGCCGCTTGAGGGGTGAGGGGATGAAAACTCTGACTCGCGGCGCTTGGTGGAGAAATAGGAAGGTATGCGCAAATAGGTAAAATATTCACTGTACAAAGCTTATGTGCCCGTAACACCAGGCATAAACATTGACACGATATCATGCATGTTGTTGACGGTGGATTCTTGCTTTATCGTGTTGTGTGGGTCCGTCAAAATTCTTTTGCAATGATTTGTGCAAATTACATTCATTATGTTACAAGGCATGATGTGCCGAATCCTATTGTTATTTTTTATGGATATCCCGTATGTGGGACAGCAACGAGTACGAAATCTGCTGAAACAATGCTCCGCTGAAAGTAGCAAAGCACTGATGTAATTATCGATGAATTCATTTGTAATATGTCATCGTGACATGTTTCAATTTTCATTAGTTATTTAGGAGCGGGACTTATTCTTCAGCTACTCCCACCTCTAATTCAAAATTATTTTATTTCAGTATGTTAAGAACGAATGACCGTTTTAACATTAGTAATGTTCCTATTTAAACGATAATTCTAGTGAAATCGGTCTCTTTATCGTCAATTATCCTTCACTAAGAAGCAAATGTATACACAATTATAGTTTGTGCGTGGTGGTACCCTGTCTTGCTGCTCTGCAGCCCGTACCCGTACATGAGACCCGTATCCGTACTTGAAATCCAAAGAGGACATCTGAAGCCGTCGTATCCAGAAGTCGCCCTTGCCAGAGTCCAGACAACCGACTGCTCAAGAACCTGTTGATACCGCTGAGAGCTGTACGTCCCAAGTCTCTCCAAGATAAGCCCTTAACTTATTTTCGGTAGATATAAAATCTTGAGTTGGACATTTTTATTGTAATACTGATTTTTATTCGTATTGTATTGCGAATACTTGGTTTATGTGAACTTATTTTTGTGTTAAATAAACCCATTTGTCCCGAGATTGTTCTTATTGATTCACCTTATTCCAGTTGAGGTAATAAAAAATAGTGTAACTGAGGCCTAATTCGCCACCTGAGCGGAGTCCCAGGGCCGGGTAAAGTTGAGTATAGTGGCACATTATTCCAACTGGGTCCCAAAAAAAATTATCGAACAGCTTTAACAAAAGGCGCCTCATCTCAATGCTGCAGAATTACACTTTTATGCAGGCAGTCGAAGACGTGGATACATTAGACTGCATTCGAACGTGTTTCCTCTTTTTATTGTGTACGCGTTATTGGCGAAGACGTAGATTTACTTCTACTGTTGAGTGCTAAAGGCAGAGAAATTCCCAATGTTTATTTTGCATACCGGGTAGAGGTAATAAGGAGGATGTACTATTTACCTCATCTTCCAATATAACGATTCTATTGCGAAATGTATCTTATTTGTGCATGCATTCAGTGGTTGTGACACTACGTCGGCGTTGTTTAATCAAGGCAAGATTCGATTCCTCAAAACTTTGGAAAAAAATCCAACATTAACAGAGGCGATTCAGTCATTTGATGAACTGAACTGTTTATGCTGAGGCAGTGTGGCGCAGGCAGCAATAATTGTACGTTGGATTCTATGCGGTATACGTACTTTATATGGGCCGTCTCCAAAAATCCATTTAAACTCGCGTCACTGCCACCACCATTCGATACGTGCCATCAGCATTCATTGCGAACTTATTGTCAAGTCCAGAGCTGGCCGGGAGTTAAGAAACAACAACAGTCGCAATACGCATCTCAAAGGAACCATCTCCAAAGGTTTTACTTAAAAGTATGTCATGCAGATGCCAGAAAGGCTGTGGACCTGCTTGTGGTTGCCGTAAAGCAGGATTAAAATGTTCGGTTTTGTGTTTACACTATACTGGGACATCCTGCGAAAACATTCTTGACCAGATTGCGCTAGATGACGACAATGCGGAAGATGCCGAAAAAGTTTCAGATCAAACACAGGATGATGCGGAGCAAACGGACATCGCTGAGCTTGCCGAATAAGGCGCCGAATTGATGTCTGACGATGATAACAACGAACGCGACTCAGCTTAATGTCATCCAATCAACCGATATGGTGTGAAAACGAGTTGAAAATTATATTTTCTTGTATCATGCTTGTACAAAAATAAAAAAGTTAGTGTATACACTAATAAGAAGATATTGACCGTAGATCAGGATAATTAAAAATGCTTATATCAAAGTAATGTAGAAGCGCGCTTTAAAAAATCATATATTTTATTATATACGATTAACTGTATCAAATCGGGCATGTGCCGACTAGAAAATATTACTCTTATAGCAAAAAATATTACAGAATTGATTGGTAGCTATCTTTGTCTTATTCCGTGATGAAATTCGGATTTTGTTAAAAATTGCAACCAAACTTTGGCGCACTGTAGAGTGAAAACTATTGGTCGGAGCGAAAAAATGCATATACTAAAGTTTAGCACAATTTTGTTCACTACATATTTTATTCAAACTTTTTTTTAATAGCGACTACTCCAGCGGTGTTATTCTCCAACAAGCGCCGCGTCAGAGTTTTCATCCCCACACCCTTCGAGCGGCAACCCCCCAGGTCGCAAACTCAGGTGAACTATCAGGGAACCTATTTCTACCATCCCACAAAATTTCATTTCTTTCAACCTTTTGCGAATAGAACCCCTTATTTAGCACCCATTTTGCTTGGCCTATTATTGTAAATGTAAATTTGATCTTCATCCTTTAAAAGTATCTGAGTAGTATAAAAAAACTGCTCTGTACTATCTTCTAGCAATATATAATGCCCCTAAATATGAAGACAACATCGATATAATCAGCTCATTAAATCTACAAAGCTACATAAACCTTTCCAGTTAAGCGAATTTGTGCATTGTTGAAATTGTTAGTTGGAATTGTTAGATAAATGTACAGAATTCCCAATTCTTTTGAACTTTTTGATATTGAATGTCGTTTAGACAAATTATTGGTGGAATACATGTCAGCCATTAAACAGAACCGAACAATCATTGGCCACTTGAGTAAATAATATCCTATCTTTGACGTTGCTTCTCCAGTTTTCAATTTTTATCTCATTTATATGTTTGATTACCTCGTCCATCCATCTCTCTTTGGGTCTACGTCTTGTTCTTCTTCCGCCAATCTTACTTTCTGTTATCTTTTTAGGTATTCTTTCATTATGCGGTGCCTATTATATGGGGTTGGTCGAATAATTCACTTAGTTCCTTATTCGTTAGCCTTTGCCATATATCACCTCATTCTCTGCCTCATATCTTACTTTATTATTTCTTCTATTATCCTTATTCATTGCATTTGCCGTTACTCGTTTTTCCACTTCTGATAAAGGACCTACCTACTACTAGTTTGTTAAACTTGTTCCAGTTTCTCAATATCTTTATTCCATTCCAAAAGGATTCCATCTATCACTATTTTGTTGTAGCCAACCTTTACCTGTGTCCCTTTATATATTTCTTGCTTGGCAACTTTTTCGTATCTCTTTTTCTCTTTCCATTTTTGATATATCGTGATTTATGTATATTTTTTCGTTTCTTAATGCTCGCAGCATGAATTTATTGTTCATTAATAATAGTTTGTCCTTTTCGTTTCTCAGTTCGACTAGGCAAGTTTTCTCTCCTAATGTACCTGCTTCTATTTCTACTTGTAGTTGTTCTTCGAACAATTTTTCTATAGCTTGTTTAATTATTTTATTATCATCAATATCTATATTTAATACATTTAAGACAACATTCTTCATCCTCTTTTCTTTTTCTATTCTTTCCAATCTATTTTCCACGTCCTTGATATGCTTTTTCATGTATTTATTTTCCTCTTTGGGTTCTTGATTTTCTCTTAAGAGTTGTTTGTCATCTTCTCTAATTTTTCTTATCTCGTTATTTGTTTCTTCTTGATCGTGCCTTAATTGATGTCTCGCTTCCACTGTAAGATCTTTCACAAGTTCTATTAATAAATCTAACTTCTCATCTTTTAATTTTGTCCTGTATCTGTTGTTAGACGTTCGGATCCATCGTTAAACTGTAGGTCCCTTCTATCTGTAACTGGAGAGCACAACACAGGTAAAAGTGAGAGGTCGCCTACGTGCGATCACGGATATGGCAATGTAAGAAGATCTGTTGTTACATATGTTTTCTTTGTTTCTTTTTTATACATCCGATTCCTTATTTTGCTCTACTTTTTGCGTTTACCCCATTAAATATTAACATCGGGAGCTTTACATTAAAATAATTACGCGTATACAGCCCTTGGTTGGGGGAGGGGCAGGTGGTAAATTTTAGTTTTCCCAAAAAATTAGTATAAAAAGTGTGCTCATTTTTAATAGTACCTATATTTAATAATAGAACTAAAAATATAATCAATAAAGTACTAAATATTGTGTGTATTATACATATTAATGTAAATCAGGGTAACGACGATCGTCTGCCTGAGGGGGTGGGGAGGCGGGTATTACATTATTATTACAGATGACTCCCAGTGATTTTTAGCTCACCAGAGCCAGTACAACGGGTCTTATAAATCCAGATATACTACATTTTTGGAGAAATTTCGGTTTGTTAGCACGATACAGCCTCCAAAGTGTTAAGTGACCGATTTTTTGATAGGATATTGTTTAGGGCCTCGCCCAGATGAATCCTATAGATTCTCAGCTCACTAGAGCCAGTACAACGGGTCCTATTAATCCAGATACAACATTTTTGGAGAAATTTCGATTTTTAAACTCGATACAGCTTCCGGAGTGAATAAAGTGACCAATTTATGATTTGATATTGTTCAGGGCGTCTCACAGATTAATCCTATTGATTTTTAGCTCACCAGAGCCAGTACAACGGTTCCTATAAATCCAGATATACCACGTTTTTGGTAATTTTTAAAAAAATTCGGTTTGTAGCACGATAGAGCCTCCAGCGTGTATAAGTGCGAAAAAATTAGTTTTAATCATTAAAACCGATTATTTTTTATTTCAAACTGTATTCTAGTTTGTAGAATACTAGAAAAGCTGCATTTGCGAGAATTAGAATTATTGTTAGATGTAATTTTTAATTTGTATGTATTCGCTTTCCATTTACAATGATATACATACACTCGAAAAGTTTGCGCCTCTTGTATGTTTTTTAGTAGATTTCAGTGGTGCGGTTCAGGTTTCCTAAACTACTCCCATTTGTATACTTGCTGATTGATAGACCAATATACCAAATTTAATTTAATGTAGTAAATATATTGTCATGAAAGTTACTTCAGTAATAAAAATTGTGTCATGATAAAATAATTATATTGACTTTAATTTTTACAAAAGAAGTTTATTATTTCAGGAAAAATAAAAAGCAACAAGATAAATGGAGATTTTTAATTATATCAGGCACCTGCGTATTTTTTTGTATTTGCATTGCGTTGATAATACTAGATAACACGTTGGGAATCTTTGATTTAGATAAACATGCTACCACAAATTGTTCTGGCGGATCTTCAGTTACAAAACTTATAAATAAATTGAAAACCAATCAATTTGAACAACAAGCTTGTTTTATTCAAAATAATCACGATTATTGTCAAATTACGTGTAAGAAGATAACAGCGGAAGAAATCGTGAGCAGCATCAATTTTAGCGTAAGTAAATAGCACAATTTCAAATTATATCGGTACCTATCTATTACAAATAAATACAAAACAAAAACATTTTTCATGCAATACAATGGGTTGGGGTCAATTAATATCAGAAGTAAATCTTGAAAAATTGAAAGGGGAACATTTAATATTCCACATTTTAAATTCATACACTTGAAAACTCGCAACAATGGTGTTGTCAAGTTAAGTCGGTCATTACCATTTTGACATTTTCACAGTGTGCGTACTTAGAACGTTTTGATGTGCGAGAATTATTTGATTTGGTTTCAGTACATTGAAAATTTCAGCCAAAAAATGGAATTAGCTCGCGAAAGTTTTCGACGTAGTTCAGCTCAAGAGCAATGCATCAAACAACTAAGCTTTTGGCGATGATGCACTATCCAAGGCCACTGGTGCACCAAATCAAGAGACCAATTGTTTGTCAGATTTTTTCGAAGAATTGAGAGAAACCAATGCAAAACGACGAATCATTTTGCATCCCAATGCGAGCACACAAACGTCACATAAAAAAGCAAGTATTTGGACACACATTAGACCGAATTTATGGGTTATCAGCTTCTCGCTGCCACTAGTTAAAGATCCACAGCGTGGATACAAAACTGTATACCTAGAACTTGAAGGAGAATATTTTATAAGCGCTAAAATATAACAACTTAAGGTGGGTTTAGCCAGCTAATAGTGCTTAATCGATAATTCCTAATTCACAATGCATAATTATTGAAACTTCACATTCCAATACACACGTTTATCCAGCTAATAGTGGATAGTACGTAATTTAGTGCTTAGTGTGTAATTCATAAAGTTACCAAATTTTAACTTTATGCATTATTGTACACAAAACGCTAGAACGCAAGCGCCAACTTATTGATTTTTGTAAAATTTGATATTTGAAAGGTTTCCGCCGATGGTTGAAAAAGTTGTTTTGAAGAATTTCAAGATTTTATACTGAAGAATATTGCTTTCTGAACCAATAGGTTGAGTTGAAAATTGATTTTGACTTGGTGATTTTGATTTTTGAGTTAAAATGTATCAAAAACTAATAAAGTGGATTTATTATTTTCTTGGAAGTAAATATCTTCACCTTTAATTTTGGATTTATCTAAAAAGGAAGCGACGACATCTTGTTTAGGCTCCGGCGCAGGTGAAGGAAAATCTTTAGATAACCAAACGTAAGTAAAACTTGATTCCATTTACCTTTTATCTGTTTACCCTATAACCCGCTGCAAAGAATTAGATTAGAAATTTAAGGTGAAATGGAAGATAACTCGGGGGCCCTACGGGGCCCCCGTGTTAAACCACCGTACATTCGAACAAAATATAGGTATCTAGACCCACCACCCTACATAGTAATTGTTGAAAGTAATGATAAAAATGTAGCAGTATTACACCCAATCGCGGTCGGCAGAATTCTTAAAAACAATAAAATTAATGGAGTAATAAAAGTAACAAGAAAAGGTACGAACCGGATAGGAATAGACTTCAAGAGTCATAAAGCAGCTAATGAATTTATGGAAAATGAATTATTAGTCAAGCAAAACTGGAATGGGCTGATCCCGGCACCATTGGTTTCATGTAAAGGCATAGTAAGAGGAGTAGAGTTAGACACAACGATGGAGGAAATAATTGAGCAAGGCAAATAAAATACGAGAATATTAGGAGCAAGGAGACTGAATAGAAAGATAGCTGAAAATACATATGTACCAAGTGAAACGGTTTTAATTACCTTCGAAGGTAGAAATATGCCGAAGACCATAGAAATAAACTATTACGAATTAAGAGTACAAGTATATGTTGAACTAGTAATACAGTGTTTTAACTGTTTAAGATTTGGTCATTCTCAAAAGATTTGTAGAGGCAAAGAGAGGTGTAATATATGTGGAGATAATCATTGCGAAGAACAGTGTAAGAAATAAATTCAATGTATATATTGCAAACTGGGACACAAGGCAACAGACAGAATAAACTGCGAAGAATATAAGAGGCAAAAAGAGATCAAAGAACTGATGACATATGAAAACATATCTTTCTATGAAGCAAGTAAAAGAATCCCAAGGGCAGGTAACCAAAGCCAAAACGAATTCGTGTATGACAGGAACGCTTTTCCTAGCATGCCTATAAACAGTAATGACCAAAATAATATAATCACAGTTGCAGAGAGACGACAGCACATCAAAAACATATTCCCATATGGCCAAATCCCCAAGAAAACGTATAGCCACATCTCCGGTGATACAATATGATAAAATAGCTCACAATAACTGCCTATTCCCAGCACCATGTAGAACTCCAAACGATAGAGATAACAATCACACATCACTAGAGAATACAAATCAAGAGGATGCAGTACAAATGGGTGAAGAAATGACAGAAATAGTACCAATCAGCGAATTTTTAAAACATATATTAAGACAGACAACGCTAACAAAACAAGAAATTGATAAAGCTATAGAAGCAACACAGACAATGGTAACTAATGAATATAACATCACTGAAACCAACAATACCAGGCTATCTCAAGAAACCCCTAAAAATCCCGCTGTCTCAGATGGCGCGGAATCCATATTTTAATAGAATTAAACAACATAAAAATCATACAGTGGAATGTCTGCAGTGCACTTGCAAGGTTAGACTCAATAAAAATTATTCTTTCTCAGTATCAGGCAGATATTCTGATATTAAACGAAACACTACTGGACAGGACAAAGAGACTGAATATTGTAAATTACACGACCATGAGACAGGATAGATATGATGGGTATGGGGGTATTGCAATCCTCATAAATAAGTGCATTCCATATTCCATTAGGAACCTTCAATTAAATATTCCTGAAGAATGTCAAATATTAGCTACAAAGGTCAATGATTTAACAATAGTTACAATGTACTGCCCACCAAATATACCTATTAATAGTATACAATATGCAGAAATTTTTAACCAACTGGAGCAACCGTTTATTTTAATGGGAGATTTGAATGCCCAACACCCAGCAATGGGCTCAGGCATTGCAAACTCAAGGGGAAGGAACTTAATGGAAACTCTTAATGAGTTAAATTTAGTATATTTAAATGATGGAACAAGAACTCGTATTACCCCTCCACACCAACACAAGAGTTGTCCAGATATCACGGTATGCTCAAATAGTATCGCTAGATATTGTCACTGGAGAACAATAGAAGATGTAGATACAAGTGATCATGTCCCAACATTCACAGAACTAAGCATAAACAACAATTTACCTACATATGAAACAGCGCGAGGATCAATGTGGAACATCAAAAAAGCTAACTGGGAGCAATACTTTTTAAGTTTTGATACTGGGAAAAAATATAACACATATCAAGAAATCAAAGAGGAAATAGAAAAGGCAGCAGAACAAGCTATTCCATAAACCAGTACAAAGCCAAGGGAAAAACTTAAGATAAGAGATACTAAATGGTGGGATAGAGAGTGTGAAGAGGCAAGCAAGGAAAGAAATGGAGCACTAAAAGATTATAAAGATCTAGCAAGTGAAGAGAATTATACAAAATATAAAACACAGCTGCCAGAACAAGAAGAATCCTAACGAAAAACAGCTTTATTGCCTTTACAGAAATAAACAGAGACACACCAATAAATAAAATATGGAAAATAATTAGAAAATTATCTAACAAAAAAGAGTACTCTCAGCACGCTTTCTTAGAAGTGAATTGGATGATCGAGATGCTTGATGCAATTGCCCCACCATACATTCCATCAGAAGATCAACAGGAGTACAGTAATATTACACCATCCAAACCATTCTCAACAAATGAACTTAATATGACACTCAGAAACAAGCAAGACTCAGCACCAGGATTGGACGAAATAACATACAGGATGATCAAAAATATACCTGCAGGAGTTAAAAATCAGTTACTTGATATCTACAACAAGATTCTGGCTGGGAAAGAGGATATTCCTGAAGATTGGAGAAAACAAGTGGTGGTACCCGTCCTAAAGCCAGGAAAAGCGCCAAACCTGTATACCAATTACAGACCAATAGCAATGGAATCATGTATAGTCAAAATTATGGAAGCAATGATCAAATCGAGGTTGGAATACCATATAGAAAGCAAAGAATTGCTAGCAAAAGAGCAATATGGTTTCCGAGCCGGCAAAGGGGTCCAATAATATACAGCGAGATTAACCACTGAAATAGATTCCAATATTACGGTAAACAAGAAAGTAGTAACAGTATTTTTGGACATTTTAGCAGCGTATGATAACGTACTAATTCCCAAAGTGGTAGAATATCTTAACAAGATCAAGATAAATTCAGATATCATAACATTCATTCATAACCTTCTAAAACAAAGAGAAATCTATATTAGATCTCCAAACTCAAATAAAACAGTAGGACCCCAATGGACGAACAAAGGACTTCTTCAAGGATCGCCACTGAGCCCAATACTCTTTAACCTATACACAGCAACACTAGCAGAAACCATGGAAGATGAAGTGTATATAAATCAATTTGCAGATGACACTTTGGTATGGTACACCAACCAGAATTTGGAAACGTCAATTCAAAAAATACAAACAACACTAAATAAAATATGGAATTGGCTAATTAAACATGGATTTTCAGTGTCGCCCACCAAATCAAAGGCCATGGTGCTTGCAAGAGGAGACCTAAGAAGGGCACCACCCAACTTAACCATAAACGGAGAGATTATTGAATGGGTTAAGAAAACAAAATACCTGGTAATAATATTTAATAGCAGGTTAAATTGCACAAAACATATAGAACATATATGCAGCAAAGCAACAAAAGGAATAAACGTAATGAAAGCCTTAACCTGAGGGCGCAGATCCTAAAATTCTACTAAATATATATAAAACAATTGTTAGATCTCATTTTGACTATGGATCAACACTAATATTTAAATGTTTTCAACAAAACACGAAAAAGTTAGATAGAGTACAATTCCAAGCACTGCGTATAGTAACAGGATGCATGAGAAGCACCCCCACTAATGTATTATTGGGAGAAACAGCAGATATGCCATTACAGGACAGGAGGTTATGGATATGTGCAAAATCGTCACTGAAGTGGATGGCACAACAGCTGCTAGCCTCATGAAATTCTATGAATTATATAATGAATCTCCGAGATATTGGCAAAACCGGCCTCCACCAACATTAATAGAAAGATTTGACTGACCTTGCTCTAATGTTCATAGGAGACTTGGAAAGAACTAATAAATTACCCTGTTACGAAGGAACATATGAAGCTCAAGTAAAAGAAATACAATGGATTGATTCAAAATTAACAAAAGGTGACTCATCATGCAAAACAAAGTTAACAGATATACTCAGTACAAAATTTAAGAATGTTACTACAATATACACAGATGCCTCATTAGATCCAATAACCAAGAAATGTGGAATTGGGGTCTTCTGTCCCAGCTTACAAACAGGACTTAAAAAAAGACTGAGAGATGACACTTGCATTTGCACTGCGGAGATTCTGGCGATAAATGAAGCACTGAAATTTGCGGAAAGGAAAAATATCCAAACAATGTTAATTCTATCAGACTCGAAAAGCGCCATACAAAAAATATCGGAAGCAAAAATATCGGCAAAAACAGATGCAAATACAATAAAAACAAAAGAACTGATCTACAGAATGGAGGAAGAGGGCAATAGGATGCAAATAATGTGGATTCCGGGGCACTCGGGGATACCAGGAAATGAAAAGGCGGACAAGGTGGCAGCAGAAGCAAGAACACTAACCGAAAAAGGCTACAATAAACTACACTATGCAGAAATCACAAAGAACATCAAGGAAAGGATCTGGAGCCAATAGGTTTTCAAGTACCAAGAATTAGGAAGACAAAAGGGACAGAGCTATACTATGCTAAACCCCATACCAACAAAGAAGCCTTGGTTCAATAAAACTAGCTACAAATCAAGATTCCACATTTCAACTCTATGTAGAATGAGAACGACCCACTGTTGTACACCAGCTCACCTAAATAAAATCAATATTAAAGACAACCCCCTATGGGACTGTGGGGAATATGTAGATCTCAATCATATACTTTTTAGTTGCCCAAATCATCGAAATAGTTCAGAATTATATAATACATTAATCAAATACACAAAAGGACCAATCCATATTAATAACATTCTTAGATACCCTAATTCTGAGGAAGATTGTATACGTACCAAGTATTTGCTTGCTAGTAATATTAATCTTTAGTGGTATGGTTGCTGGCTTAATTACCAGATGAAGTGTTGGCATGAAACATTTTTTGAGTAAATTTGACATCAAATTAATTGACAAATTTCTTTTAGCTAATCCTGTACCGTCATATCCCGTATACCTGGCGTGACCTCTTTGATTAGTTCTGGATCCGCCACAGAACGAGAAGAGTCTATAAACACTTGTTATACCTTATCCTTCCCGAAGAGCATAGGACAAACCCAGGTGCACTTAACGGTGCACTCTTCGTGAAACTGCATTCTAGAAAGAACCTGGCCGGATGCTGTGAAGCAAGAGGTCAAAAAACAGAAGAAGAAGAAAGGTTTCCACCCACTTTTAGGTTATGATAACACCGTATATAATGGTTAGAATCATCTATCTGTGGGTTATCTGTGGTTAGAATATGGGATAACTTTTTAGTTCGATTTAATATTCTGTGAAGTGAAATTAAATTTAAATATGAATTTAGATGAAAGTGTTTTGGTTGAGACCGTTCGAGTTTTTCCATGTATTTGGAGCCCCAAGGATGAAGTTATATTTTTTGTAGAACTGATCTGTTAATGATATCCGGCAAAGAAGTTAAACAAATGTTCAGCCAAAGATTATTATTCAACTTTGACGCGTCTACATTCGACGCTACCTCTATTTCAGATATCGCTCTATTCTAGTTGTTTAATTTATAATTCTAATCCATACCACGTGACCACATTTGACGCTAGAAGCCAGCGTCACCAAGAAATGGCACCTTTTCAAATTGAACCAATATCACAGAAACTGAAAACGATAAGAAATTTTGAGATTATCCTTATTAAAACCATATATGAGCTATATATGAATATATATTATAGTAAGTACATATAATTTTTCTATGACTAAGACTGAGCTGAAACCAGGAAACATCCAATTTCACAATAAAGAAGAAGATTGCGCTTGCGTGTTGTGTACAATCATAAGGAATGTATGAAGTTGAAACTTCACGATTAAGCACTATACACTAAATTACGTACTATCCACTATGAGCTGGGTAAATGTGTCTATTGAAATGTTAAGTTTCAATAATTATGTACTATGAACTATAAATTGTCGATTATGCACTATTAGCTGGCTAAACGTACTTATTGTCCAAATTACGCATCAAGCGTTGTCAATTGCTAATTAAGAAATAAAATTATGGATTAAGCACTATTAGCTGGCTAAACCCACCTTTTTTTACTTGTTATATTATATGTGTTAACCTAGACACATTGAACATGGGTTCGGTAAAAAAGAAGAGGAGCATTCGACAGACAGGGATGACAGAGGTCACGTTACTTTGTTAAGAATCTAAGGTTACTGGGTAATTTCTCTATGGTTACTCACCAAAACTCATCTCGGTGCAGTCCACAAACCACCTACTGATCTGTGGTGCGGCAGCTAATAGCACAGAACACTTGTTCATTGTAAAGATAGTATAGACAAATTATTGTATCTATGGTTTACAGTTTGATGTGAATCTTTAGACTAAATTAAAAGCCGTTTTAGACTACCCTATTTCTTGTAGAAGAAATTGTTTCGTCTTCTTATTATTTTATTTTGATATTATGTTTAGATGTTAAGAAAACGTCAAACGGAAGCTCCTTTTATGTTTTGTTATTTTATTTATTGTTATGAATTATTATGTTTTATATTTATGTTGGAAATATTTCAAGGTTTTTTATTTGTTCAGTCTATTTATTGATTAAAATATTTTATGTACACACAGTAATTAATTTAAAAATAGACATTAAATACTTTTGAGAATGAATTTCAAAAAATTCAAATTTGCCGCCAAACGTTACAAAACATTACAATTTGACAGTGAATGTCACTACACAAATTTTCAGCCCTGTAACAACCCTGGACTCAATGTTTGGGGCAGGAAAAAATCAAAACAGACATATCTATTTTATTTGTTAATCTGAGGCTTTGACAATCCTATATATGGTGTCAGGTGTAAAACAATAGTGGTACTCATCAGTGAGTAAAATCAAAGAATACACCAACAACAAGAAGCGAAAGCCGGCATAAATCGTTTGATGTTCTGGGGGCAAAATTTCGTGACCCTGTAAAACTGAAGTTGACAGAAAACTAATAAATCTTTACACTGAGAAAAAGGTTAAAACATTGTGAAGGTATATTTTACAGGCAGAAAAAAATGTAAACCAAACATTCCAAGAAATAATTGTTTACTAATGTATTGTCAAAACATTATTCCGAGAGTATAATTGTTAATTGTCAATGAAAAATGTAAGCATAAAAAACCTGTAATGGTCTTGTTAGCATGATACAGCCTTCGGAGTGCAACAAGTTACCAATTTTATAATTGAATATTGTTCAGGACATCTCACAGAAGAACCCTATTGATTTTCAGCTCACCAGAGCCAGTACAACGGGTGCTATGGTACTTGAAGTACGACATTTTTGGAGAAATTTCAGTGTGATAGCATAATACAGCCTCCGGAGTTTATACAAGTGACCAACTTTATAATGGGATATTGTTCAGGAAATCTCACAGATGAACTTTATTAATTTTCAGCTTACTAGAGCCAGTACAACGGGTGCTATGGTACTTGAAGTACCAAATTTTAGTCATTTTTGGAGAATTTTCAGTTTGTTAGCACGATACAGCCTCTGGAGTGTCTACAAGTGATCAATTTCATGATTGGATATTATTCAGGACGTCATATAGATGAACCTTATTGAGTTTCAGCACATTGGAGCTAGTGTAACTGGTGATATGGCATTGGAAGTGCCACATTTTTGGAGAAATTTAGGGTTGTTAGCACGATACAGCCTCTGGGGTGTATACAAGTGACCAATATTATAATTGGATATTTTTCAATGTGTATCACAGAAGAACCGTATTGATTTTGAGCTCACGAGAGCGAGTACAACGGGTCCTATAAACCCATATATACTATATTTTTGGAGAAATTTCGGTTTGTTAGCACAATACAGTCTCCGAAGTGTAACTAACTGACAATTTTATAATGGGATATTGTTCAGGGTGTTTAACAGAGGCGGAAAAGTTTTGATATTTAAAACCGTTTATTTATTAAACAGAATGGGTTCTGTTAAACTTAATTTGTCGGTTGATAGAGTTAATTTAACGAGACGCTTGGGCTCAACAAATATTGTGAAAAATATGCTTTAGTATTCATTTATACATAATTTTAGTGTCTGTTTTTAAAGAACCATTCATTACTAAAAATAACATGCTATTGTTTCATCAAATTGTTTTGGTGGGATTTCATAAAAGCGAAGGACCAGAAATCATGCTTGTTTACATCTTTATTGCATAACTTCAACTTGTTCCAAAAACACTTACTTCACTAAATAAAAGTACATCTTAAATTTTATAAAACCGATTTTATGTTACGCCCCAGGTACCAGAGCGTAGGTCTGTTTCCTGGGACTACATATTTGCAAATCTCTGAAATTTCTACAGTTGTACATTTCCTCCCCCTACATAATATATCATGCAGACCCTGATCAGACCCAATAAGTCACCTTTTATGAGACAATGCCCATTAACAAAGCATGTGTTTGTGAAGAAATAAAATATTCTCATGTCCATACTATTACACGTGGTATCTGGACAATTTCCAAAGTAGGAGATTGAAATGACAAGTTTTCCCACATTTTCTGGCCTTTCTTCCATGGAAACCAATAGCTACAGCTTCGGGAGGAGGTAAAATTTCTCTCACAGAGATGTCAAGAACTGACGATGAAAAGAAGTTATTACCAGATGTACTTGGTTGATCGTGAACCTCTAATTCCATTTGGTTTTCGTTGATGGCTGCTGGATTCTCGGAAATCTGATTATTAGTTGCTAAAGCTGGTGCAAACTGCCAGTTCTCAAAAATATGGGGATTGAAAGGATAGATGCCCGTCTTTTTAAACGAGTTTATTGCATTTGATGTTACTGAACTTTTCAAATAGGCTTGATTGAGAAGACTTGCTATTTTAAATTGAGTCACATTGGATTTTTTGATCGAAATGCGTACGAAGAGGACGAAAGAATCCAACTTCCAATGATTCAGCGTGATTAGAGCAGTGTGCAGGAAAGCAAAATACAATTACACCATTTTCTTTCGCAAACTGCAGAGATTCAAGACTTTTATGACTACTGTGGCCATCTACTAGTGAAAGCACCTTATTCTCATTAGAAGCTTTAGCGTACCTTACGAAATGCTTTAACCATTTCCAAAAAATTTCGCTGGTCATCCAACCTTTTTCTTGTGCAAAAGCTATGCTACCAGCGGGAGCCCCATTCATAAGCTCATCGTTCTCATCGTTCATTATTTGACGAGGGAAAATGAGAACAGGAGGAACGTAATTGCCTATGGCATTTATTGCGCATACTACAGTTACGTGTTGTCCACGCTCGGCACTACTAAGCGCACCAACTTGCTTGCGACCTTTCGCTGAGTAAATTTTCTGGCACATCTTCTGGACCGTAGTCAAACCTGACTCATCCATATTGTATATATTTTCGGTGAGAAACTTGTGTTTCTCCATAATATTAGCTAGTGCATTAAAATAGGCTTCGGTATTAGGCTTGTTAAAAGCCTGGGCTCTAGCTAATGATATACTTTCTGGGCTTCTCAAAGATATTCGTGGATTGCGCTTCAGAAATCCCCTGACCCATTTCCAACCTGCTATTTTTATTTCGCGATTACAACCATGTTCTATTTTATTTTTTTCGGCTACTTCAAATACCATTCGTCGCAAATCTTTGGACGTTAGTCGAAAAAAACGTGTTTCCATATCAATGATATGGCTCGCAATCTCCTGTTCGATGACTATAGAGAAAATTGCTCTTCGACCTCTCAAATCATTCTTACAACTATCCTGTTTAGCCAGACGTCTTCGCAAGGTTGTTTTTTGAACACTTAATGTCCTTGCTGCCAACTTATAGCCCATATTGTGGTTTTGAACATTGAGAATAGCTTGTCGCATGTCATCCTCGTCCCATTGCTGCCTTTTCTTAGACGCCATATCTTTAAAACCAAGAAAAATATAATTAAAATAGTGTAACTTGTAACGAGTTATTTTTTTAAGCATTTTGGATTGATTTTATTTCGTGGTAATTTAATTTTAAACAAGTGGATATAACTCGTTAATTACTTTCCAACTTTGATTTCTGGTACCGTTTCAGTCCCGTAATATCAATTTGAGTATTTATTTCATTAGTAATTCAAAAGCCATGAAATACCATCTAGAGAAATATGTAAAATTTATTAAATTCCGCTTTTCACAATTTAAATTATCGAGGACGCCCGGTATATAAAATATTTTAATTAACACCAAAGCCGTCCAGTATAGTAGCAATATTTCTTATAGTAAGAAAATCGATTCAAGTTAATTCTCTCACCACCGTCATCGCCAAAAATTTTAGGTAGGAATTAAATTATAAATTTCAAAAATCGAGCGTTTTAAAAAGAGAATCCAGATATAATTTCGCAGTAATCAAGTATAAAATTGATAGTTATGAAGTTTCCGACCGTCCATTATTTTCTGAGTAAGTGGAAATTTATTTTGAAAACTGAATAAAATATTTCGCCGATGATTTGAAGTTTTATATTTAATTTCAATAAACAATTTAGTAGTTTGGCTATTTAAGAATATATTCCGCATTTTGATAAAGCCGGTAAGCCGGTATTTTTTTTGAAGCGATAAAAACAAAACTTATTTACAGTTTTTATTATCGCGTTCTGTATATTGTTTCTTTGGAATTAGGGTCTGAGCCTTCAATACATTGAAATAACATTTTGATTATAATTTCGCGATTTAGATTGTTATACCTATTGTCCTGTTTCAAATTACCCAAACACATATTAGATTTTTTTTGCTTTTTCTCCTCGATAATTAGATTCTATTTCGACTGTGATCTTTTGGTTTTTTTATTTAGGAATTAATTTCTCTGCTATACAATAGTAACTGGCCGGAAATTTGAAAAATTGAAAACCGACTGTGAAACGGATCAGAGGCTGTTGACACCAGCCGTCTCCCTTTCGGAACGCGCGTAATTTTCTCTAAATTACTTAGATTTATTTTAGTTCAAAATTTTACATAGTTTTAACTGACCGGAAATTTGAAAAATTGAAAACCGACTGTGAAACGGTTCAGAGGCTGTTGCCACCAGCCGGTTCCCTTTCGGCACGCGCGTAATTTTCTCTAAATTACTTAGATTTATTTTAGTTCAAAACTTTATATAGTTTTAACTGACCGGAAATTTGAAAAATTGAAAACGGACTGTGAAACGAATCAGAGGCTGTTGCTCCCTTTCGTAACGCGCATAATTTTCTCTAAATTACTTAGATTTATTTCAGTTCAAAATTATATATAGTTTTAACTGACCGGAAATTTGAAAAACTGAAAACCGACTGTGAAACGGATCAGAGGCTGTTACCACCAGCCGTCTCCCTTTCGGAACGAGAATAATTTTCCCTAAATTACCTTGATTTATTTTAGTTCTAAATTATATATAGTTTGACTGACCGAAAATTTGAAAAATTGAAAACCGACTGTGGGACGGATCAGAGGCTGTTGCCACCAGCCGTCACCCTTTCGGAACGAGCATAATTTTCTCTAGATTACTTTGATTTATTTTAGTTCTAAATTGTATATAGTTTTGTCTGACCGGCAAATTGGAAAAGTTAAAACTGAGTATGGGGCGGATCAGAGGCTGTTGCCACCAGCTGTTCCACTCTCGGCCGGTAATAATTTCGTTTCATATTTATCTATTCTAAGACACAGTTTTATTTTGCTTGTATTTGGGTAACCGCTGTCCTATCTTCCGACCAAAATTTTAGAATAATTTTAACCGATAATTTGAAAATTCAAAAACTGATTGCGGGGCAGATCAAAGGCTGTTGCCACCAGCTGCCCAACCGTCAGCCGGGAGTAACTTATTTTATGTTCACTCATTTCGTTGAGAAAAGTGTATATTCTCCTACAATAATAGGATTCTCAACCAAGTCTGAGGCTGTTGCCACGGATTGATTGATAATCTAGTTTAAGTTCATTAGTTTTTTTGTTATAAACTGGTCTGGTCACATTTTTCCACCTATCCCGATTGACCATCCCTACCGCGAAGATAGTTATATTCCGTTGAGTACTGTGATAGGTAATTATTGTTTTACTGCTGCTTACCGCATAATTACAAACTGCTTATACCGCTTCCGCTGTTATTAACAATTGCATTTGCTTGCTTACACCTGGTTTATTGTGTCATTGCTCACATTCCTTAATACCGGCAAATTTCGCATGGTGCATAATAACATGATTCTTGAACACATTTGCATACTGTATATATTTAACTGATTCGGTACAGCTTGAAAATAATGAGAAATTGTTGAATGTTATTTTGTATATATATTTGAAATAGGACTTGTAATATACAAATAAATGCGATCAGTGTTTTCTTCATATCCCGTAGCATCGCCGTCTAAGGTTTATAGGCTTTGTAGATGTGTTAAATTCAACGAGACCCCTGGAATTTTCCGTAACCTCCATCTGAGGCTACCTGGAGCTCTTGACGCGAAGTGTCAAGGGGTCGGGGAGTAAACCACGTAAAATAATCTGGCGCCCGAGCATTTGTTTCAAAAACTTTGCATCGAGGGTGTCCAAAGTGACGCGTCAGTTGGTAGGAACCTGTATGAGGTGAAGAAGGACGAAGCGGCTGAAATCGCGTCACAAATTGGCGCCCGAGCAGGGACCGTTTTCTGATTTTATTTTGGTTTTTACAGATTGGAGATTTGAGCAGTGACCGTTTTTCCGTTTTGATTTTGGTGTTTACTGGTTGTAGATTTAAAGATGGGATCGATATTCCGTTGTCGATTATTTTTTGTTCGTTTGATTGGTTCTGCTTAGTGTTTATTTAAAGGTGACCGTTTTGCCGGTGTTAAATTTTTCTTCTCTTATCTTTCTGAGTTAAGTAAAAGTAAACGAAGAAGGCTTGAGTGGAACGTTTATTGTCAAGGAGAAGCTCCGAAGCTTCTGATCGATCCGATAACGTAACCGTTCCGACCGTTATGGCCCACCTACCAATAGATGTACACGATTGGAAGGTGTCTTTTGGAAACAGGGGAGATCATGTTTCGTTTATAGAGAAAATTGAAGAAATATGTACCGCAAAGAATGTCCGGAAAGACAATTTGCTTCCTGTGTTACCGGAATTATTATCAGGTGAGCCCGCATTTTGGTACGGTAACAACCGGAGCAGACACACGACCTGGGATGAGTTCGAAGAAGACTTCCGAATTTTCTTCTATCCCGTTAACTACGAGGTTGACTTAGAAGCCGAGATAGGTCTCCGTCTACAAAAGAGAAATGAGGCCGCCGCTACTTACATCATCGAACTCCAAACTTTAATGCGTAGACATGGAAAACTAACTCCTGAACAACAGTTAGCATGGCTGTACCGCAACCTGTTACCCGAATACCGTCTGCAAATTCGAAAAGGGGACTTTCATTATTTTTTCACATTTTGTCAGGTGGTCAGGGAATATGAGCTCCTCAGAAAGGAACTCCAGTCTGTACCCAACCACAGTGGACCGAACCGTGGACAAAATCCCCGTCCACAGCCAATAGGTACGCCGATAAGATATGGACTAGAAAGCCCTTCGCCGGTCCTGGCCAACCGTCACCGACCGATACTCCTCGCCGTCCACCGCTTGATACTACTCAGCAACAATCTGGGTCATCTTCCCGCCAACCAATCTCTGTTTCCGCTGTGGTGAATCTGGACATTACAGAAACAATTGTCAAAACCCGCTGAAGATATTTTGTTCTCGTTGCCGTAAGGAAGGAGTATTATCCAGAGACTGTTCCTGCAGGAGGCAGGAAAACTAATCCGAAGCTGTACCGAAGATAGACTGACACAGCTTCCGCAAATCTTTGCCTCTCATACCGAACCACCAGATGAAATGAATGACCCCCGACCGCACATAGACGTCGAAATTGGAAAACACCAATTCAAAGCCGTGCTAGATACCGGAGCAGCATAATCATATATTGGTGATCAAGTAGCTAAGACTTTTTCCCAAAGGAAGCAAACTACAGCCCGTCAAGCGACGAAGGCCCGTTTAGCTAATGGAAATTTAATCTCCATCACCGACATTCATGAGCTGAAATGGAAGATCAAAGACGTCACAATGGAGGGTTCGTTAGAACATTTCCATGGTCTGATAATGGATATTGTGTTAGGACACGATGTCCTACAAAAGTATGATTTCCGTCTGGAATTAGGAACCGGGAAAATATACGTGAAGGATGAACTAGTAAGGGGTTCACAATTAGCCAGTCCGGTTGAAATAATGGAAGTAGTAAATATGTACATGAAAGAAGTCGATGTTGTTCCGATCATCTGTGAGGAAGTAATCAACCATTATCTCACTAAGAACATATGTCCTGGAAATCTGTCTGCTTCCGAAGTCTCTGAGTCTTCCCTGGTGTTAGAGGTTGACAAGGAGCAACCCGTTGTTGGAACTTCTGAATTATCCCCGGTGTTGTTAGGGGTTGATACAGAAAAATCTGGTTCCGAAGTCTCTGAGTCTTCCCTGGTGTTAGTGGCTGACAAGAAGCAACCCGTTGTTGAAGCCTCTGAATTTTCCACGGTGTTGTTAGGAGTTGATTCAGAAAAATCTGTTTCCAAAGTGTCTGAGTCTACCCTGGTGTTAGGGGTTGAGAAGGAGCAACCCGTTGTTGGAACTTCTGAATTTTCCCCGGTGTTTCTAGGGGTTGATACAGAAAAATCTGTAGCCGAAGTCTCTGAGTCTTCCCTGGTGTTAGGGGTTGACAAGGAGCAACCTGTTGTTGAAACTTCCAAATTTTCCCCGGTGTTGTTAGGGGTTGATACAGAAAAATCTGGTTCCGAAGTCTCTGAGTCTTCCATGGTGTTAGGGGTTGACAAGGAGCAACCCGTTGTTGAAGCCTCTGAATTTTCTCCGGTGTTGTTAGGGGTTGATTCAGAAAAATCTGTTTCCGAAATCTCTGAGTCTACCCCGGTGTTAGGGATTGACAAGGAGCAACCCGTTGTTGAAGCTTCTGAATTTTTCCGGTGTTGTTAGGGGTTGATACAGAAAAATCTGGTTTCGAAGTCTCTGAGTCCTCCCTGCTGTAAGACAGTAGGCACCAGTCCTAACATAACCTGGAAAATTATGGAAGCCCAACCGCCGAAAGATTTAGAGTAGTCTTCCAACATGCAGGATGCATAGAGAAATTGGAAACAGAGATTTCATATATACGGCCAGTAGTGAAATAATGAATGAATTACAAAAGTGGGGATGGTATTGTAGCTACATGGCCTTGGTAATTTCGGCTGTTTTTCTGACAAACTTGGCACCGACGAACCATGATAATCCAAAAACATTAAATTAATTAACTTAAAAGTTTATTTTGTCACTAAAAGTTTTGAAAAACACATCAAAACGAAAGAACTAGATGTATACTCTCTAGTCGTAATGGCGCTCGTATAAACAAACCACGTTTGACATTATTTACTACAATACTACGACGTATTCGAAATGATCGTCGATCACAGTCTGACGATATTTGCATCTCTCTTTATATGGTAATTAAATAAAGACAAAACTACTGAATTGATTACTATTAACACATTAAACAGGTATTGAAATTTTGAGCAATGTTGCCACTTTTAGTTATAACCATGAAGGTATTTAAGGATACAACAAATACTTGTTTAAAATTTTATATAAGAATATGCCTTTATTAAATAAAATTCAAGTAGTATTAATTAATTTTAAAAATAGCGACTCAAATGCATAAATTGGTATGACTTTTACTTTTCCGCCCAACCTACCTATATGCGAGAAAAGTATTGGTTTACCCCAAAAAAAGTTGGAATTTTGAAATTTTTTTTTGAGTTATTTTCACGTTTTCTATCAAGAACAACACGAAAAAATGGTTTTTAGAAAAAAATCCTGTGTGTATGTCGTCGTTGTCGGCCACTTTCCGTTACATGTCTTGTTAGCACGATACAGCCTCCGTAGTGCAACAAGTCACCAATTTTATAATTGAATATTGTTCAGGACATCTCATAAATGATCCCTATCGATTTTCAGCTCTCCAGAGCCAGTAGAACGGGTGCTATGGTACTTGAAGTACGACATTTTTGTCATTTTTTGAGAAATTTCAGTTTGTTAGCACGATACAGCCTCCGGAGTGCAACAAGTCACCAATTTTATGATTGAATATTATTCATGACATCCTACAGATAAACACTATTGATTTTCAGCTTACCAGAGCCAATTCAACAGGTGCTATAGTACTTTAAGTACGACATTTTAGTCATCTTTGGAGAAATTTTAGTTTGTTAGCACGATACAGCCTCCGGAGTATATACAAGTGGCCAATTTCACGATTGGATAATATTCATGGCGTCTCAACTATGAACTCGATTGATATTCAGCTCACTAAAGGCAATAAAACGAGCGCTATGGTACTTGGAGTACCAAATTTTTGACATTTTGGAGAATTTTCAGTTTGTTAGCACGATACACCCTCCACAGTGTATAAAATTGACCAATTTTACGATTGAATATTGTTCAGGGCGACTGACAGATGAACCTTATTGATTTTAAACTTACCAGAGCTAGTATAACGGGTGCTATGGTACCTGAAGTGCCACATTTTTGGTCCTTTTTGGAGAAATTTGGATTGTTAGCACGATACAGCTTCCGGAGCGTATACAAGTGATCAATTTTATAATTGGATATTTTTCAAGTTGTCTCACAGATGTACCCTATTGATTTTTAGCTGACTAGAGCGACTACAGCGAGTCCTATAAATCCAGATATACTACATTTTTTGTTATTTTTGGAGAAATTTCGGTTTGCTAGCCCGATACATCGCCCGAAGTATATACAAGTGACAATTTTATGATAGAATATTGTTTAGGGCATCTCACAGATGCGTAAAAGTTAGTTTTGATCTTTAAAACCGTTTATTTTTTATTTGCATAACTTTTTAACAATTAAACTTCTAAAGCTTAATACTCACTTAGGCGAGATTCGCGTTTTTTTGACATAATGTGTCAAATCCAGATTTAAAAATATTCGCGGCGGGAAATTTTAACTTTTCTGCGATTTTTACAAGTATCGTTTGTCATAAATCAAGAGAAATAACTTAACCTAGAATTTTTATTATTATTTGTTTGTGTTTGACCAATTTTTATAAAAAGAAAACAGTCATGGATGCTTGTCATTACAACAATTATTTACGAATATATTATAGTGTAGTATGTACACAAACCTAATATCTCTCAAGAACAAATTTATGATCTGTACAAACCATCAAAAAATTACAATATAAATGACAGTAATGACAGAAAATCGCAAAATAGTTAAAATTATTTCAACTTTTTTGCGATTTATCCGCACTTTCGCGTAGGCGAATTTCGCATTTGTGAGTATGGATGAAATACGCGAATGTGCGACAACCGTCTGGATTTGACACATTATGTCAAAAAAACGCGAATTTCGCCTAAGTGAGTATTAAGCTTAATTTCATTTTTCCTGCAACTAAAGAGACTTTGTAAATATGGCAAAGCAGCGTAAGTGTCCGCAAGTGAGCTTAGAATGTGACTCAATGTTTGGGACAAGAAAAGATCAAAATAAACATCTATTTTATTTGTTAATCTGAATATTTAACACTTTTCCAAGTACTCCAGTAACGAAATTAGCAGATGTAATTACAAAGTTTGAAGATTATTGTGTTCTCAAAAGGAATGTGGTGATGGAATCATTTAAATTTAATAGCCTAAATCAGGACCCAGACCAAGGCATCGATTAATTTATTACAATACTTAGAACACCAGCAGGGTTATGTGAGTTCAGATGTGACTCTTGCCAGACATCGTATGAAACTCCAATGATATGTGATAAACTTATTCTAAGTATTTCAGATCGAGAAATTCAGGATCTGTTATTGAGAGAACCAGAGTTGAAACTTAATAAAGTGCAGTCTTACTGCAAATCAATTGAACTAAGCAGAGAATATGTGCGTTTACTAAATCAAACAAGTGCAAGTAATATGGATGTACATACTCTAAAAAATAAAAAAACAAAAGTGCAAATTATGTGGTTACGAACACGAAAAAGCTAAATGCCTAGCTTATAATAAAACCTGTATGAAATCTAAGAAGTCGGGCCATTATGCAAAAATGTGTAAAACAAAAGTTAACAATATTCAGACTGCAATACAAGAAGATGATGATCCTGAAGGTCACAGTAATGTTACGAAACAGCACACTGGTATAGTCCCTAAATCCGACTCTGTCTAAGCCAGCTATGAAAGTTAAAGTTATGGTGGACGCGCAGGGATTCTTAGAATTGTTTACGATTGTGACTATCTTATCTAGACATTGTTTTTGTGACCAGTCTTATCTAGAAAATTCCAGAAAGCCAATTGTTTTTGAGTAAGCCGTAATCTAGAATTATCTAGTGAAAAAGGCATTAATATATAAGGGACCGACCAGAAAGAGTTAGTTTAGTTGATAATTTGACATCGTGAGATAAACAAGTAAATAAGTGAATATAAATTAGTTTAAGTGAATATACTGTGTATATAATTAGTGAATAGTGTAGTGAATAAATAAATTAAGTAAGTGTACCTACCGTGTGTTTAAAATTTATCCCACCCGTTTACTGTTTAAATAAATTAGAAAAACATTACATTGGTGTCAGGTGTGAGGTAATATAAATAAATTGCTACGTAAAAATGGCCAAGAGACTATGTGATCTGAAAGTGGCGAAATTAGGAGCAGAATTGGAAGATCGTGAGTTGGAAACGTCCGGTGAGAAAAGTGAATTAGTAGAAAGACTTAAAGTGGCACTGGAAAATGACGGCTTTGATCCAGAAACAGTTTTATTTAATGACGAGGCTTCCACCTTAATCTCGTCAATTTCTGCTAACATGGACGAGAAGATTTCTGCCATGGAAGAGAACATGGACGAGAAGATTTCTGATATGAAGAACGACATTTCTGTTAATATGGACGAGAAGATTTCTACTCTGAAGAACGATATATCTGCCGGTATCTTATTAATGAAAAACGACATTGCCGCTGACGTTGAAAATGAAATTTCGTCTCTAAAATCTGAAATCAAGAATAAGATGTCAACGATGGACGAGAAAATCGAGAATGAAATGTTAACGATGGATGAGAACATCGAGAATAAGATTACAACGATGGACGAGAAGATTGAGAATAAGATTACAACGATGGACGAGAAAATCAAAGAGTTAGAAAAAAAGATGACAGATATAAGAACTCAAGACACGCCAGCGGAAGAAAAGAAGACCGAGCAAACGAAAACTTGCAAGACAGAAACACACTCTAAGTTAGAAGACATTGGCAGTTTTACCCGAGTCAAGGTCCCAACGTTCGATGGAAAAATGTCGTGGACCAATTATGTGAAATAGTTTGAAGCAGCCGCTAGAGTCAATAATTGGTCCGATAAGGAGAAAGTAGTGAACCTAACTATAGCGCTTCGGGGAGATGCCTTAGATGTACTTCAGACGATACCTTTGGAAGAAACGGATGACTTCGAGCAGCTGAAGAAGAGGTTGGACATGCCATACGGTCACGAACATTTGGAACATTTGTACAGATTCCAGCTGAAGAACCGAAGGCGGAAACTTCAAGAGTATGAACTGGATATTGCCCGACTAGTTCGATTTGCTTATCCATCAGCACCAGATAATATGATGGAATGTTTAGGCATCCAGACCTTTATTGATGGCTTACGTGACCCCGATATGCAGAGGACGCTTCTTTTAGCCCATCCGAAAACATTAGTCGACGTATTGACAGCTGCTCTTGAATATGAAGCAGCCACGATGGCTTCCGGATACAACAAAGGTGACGATGACAGACTTGGCCAGATGGTGAACTTGTTGAAAGTTATGGTAGACAAGAAGCCGAAGAAAATCAGGTGCTGTAATTGTGGCGAGCTAGAGCATGCACGTTGTTCGTGTAAGCGTCCTACGACTCCTGCAAACCAAGAACCTCTTAAATGCAAAGCAGCCACGAAGAGGTCGTGGTACAATAAAGGTAGGACCATGCAGGAAGAAGATGACGATGACAAACTTGACCAGATAGTCAACTTGCTGAAAGGTATGACAGATAAGAAGCCGAGGAATATCAAATGGCGGAAGTGTGGCGAGCTAGAGCACCTACGCAGTCCGTCTAAGATCCCCAAGCCTCCTGTAACCCAAGAACTCCAGTCACAGGGGAAATCAGACAGGGGTGAACATCCAGCTGATGTGAATCACCGAAAAGCCAACTCTTTGCCTAGACGGTCATGCCCTGTAGACTATTCACAATGCAACAAGTCAAAATCTAAGGAAGTTGCAGTTTCAAGAATTACAGTAGTCAATTAAGAATGGTTACCCACCAGGATCAGAGAAGATCAGGAGAATAATCCTCACCTGAAGATGATCCGGCAATGGAAGGAAGAAAATCGGCGACATACCTGGCAAGAAGTGTCAAGATTTTCACCGAAACTCAAGGCGTATTGGGCTCAGTGGGACTCCCTTGTCCTGGAAGAAGGGCTGTTGAACAGAGTCCTTGAAAACGATGATGGTTCCGAGATGAGGAAACAGCTAGTAATTCCGAGAACAAGAGTAGCTGAAGTACTAAAGAAGTTACACGACAGTCCATCGGGAGGTCATCTAGGAGTGAAGAAAACCCTTCAGGGAGTCCGTGAAAGGTTTTATTGGATGAACAGCTCCGATGATGTGAAGGACTGGTGTAAGAAATGTACGACTTGTGCTACGAGTAATGGACCACGTCGTAAGAGAAAGGCACCCATGAAACTGTACAATGTTGTAAGTCCTTTCGAAAGGATTGCTTTAGATATCGCTGGACCATTTCCGACGACCGAAAATGGTGGCAAATACATACTGGTTGTAATGGATTATTTCACAAAGTGGGTGAAAATTTACGCTATCCCGAACCAAGAGGCCACAACTGTTGCGGATGTGTTGGTGAAAGAATTTATCAGCCGATATGGAGTGCCCTTGGAAGTCCACAGCGACCAGGGAAGAAATTTTGAAAGCCATCTATTCCAGGAGATTTGTGACAAGCTGGGAATGAAGAAGACCAGGACAACAGCATTACATCCACAGTCAGACGGAATGGTCGAGAGAATGAACAGGACTATTGGAAAATACCTGTCCAAAGTGGTTTCCAGCCATCAGAGAGATTGGGACCAGTATCTCTCCCTATTCGCATTGGCTTATCGATCTGCAGTCAATGAGTCCACGGGTGAAACACCTGCGAAAATCCTGTTTGCACGTGAAATGAGGCTTCCTTGTGACCTGGAATTTGGCTATCGGCCTGGAGAAGATCTAGTAGAGGAAGACTACCTGATCCAATTGAGAAGAAGACTAGACGATATTCATAAATTAGTTCGAACAAATCTTCAAGTTGCCAGCGACAGAATGAAAAGTCGGTACGACACGCAGGCCACAGAAAGCGGTTTTAAAGAAGGAGATAAATTGTGATTACACAATCCGACGAGGAGAAAAGGATTTTCTCCAAAATTACAAAAATCTTGGGAAGGTTCATACTTAATCAAGAAAAGGATCAATGATGTTATATATCGCATAAGCAAGATCCCCAACGGAAAACCAAAAGTAGTTCACCAAAACCGATTAGCGCTATTCGAAGGAGACTATGACGTAGAGAAAGGAGTAAACCATATTCGACATGTGTCTGACCCTACCTTCGATGAATTTATGGGCGCGTATGGAGGTACCGGGAAAGCTAGATATGGTGTCACTTCAGAACAACGACAATATTTGTTCACTCTCCCGGAAGATTATTCACTGGCATACAACATCCCCGCCCATATCAAGAACGCACGAGGGTTGGCAACCGTCTTTCGAAAGAAAACTTGAAGACCAGATTCCAGCCCCTGTCAAGACACTGAAACTGAAACATGATTCGCGGTATGTCTTCTACGTGGTAACTAAAAATGAATTTCAAGATCGTTCTACCTACCGCGATGTGTGGGAAGCACTTCGAAACCTACGAGGCCATGTGTTGGAATCCAGCGTGAAGAAACTGGCTATGCCTAAGATAGCGACTAACCAGGTGGATTGGCGAATCATCAGGAACATGGTAGAGATTATCTTTCAAGATACCGGTGTCCAGATATTGATTTGCAGCTACAACCCCCGTTATCAGTATCCGATGAAGACGGTTCCCTGCTATTTCCATAAGATCGGAAAGTGTAGAAATGGGGCCAGTTGCCGATTCAAACACAAAAGTTCCAGGGGGAACTTCCATTTAAGGAGGGGGTAATATTACGAAACAGTTAGTCCCTGAATCCGACTCTGTCTAAGCCAGGTATGAAAGTTAGAATTATGGCGGACGCGCAGGGATTCTTAGAACTGTTTACGATTGTGACTATCTTATCTAGACATTGTTTTTGTGACCAGTCTTATCTAGAAAATGCCAGAAAGCCAATTGTTTTTGAGTAAGCCGCAATCTAGAATTATCTAGTGAAAAAGGCACTAATATATAAGGGACCGACCAGAAAGAGTTAGTTTAGTTGATAATTTGACATTGTGAGATAGACAAGTAAATAAGTGAATATAAATTAGTGAACTGTTTATATGAATTAGTTTAAGTGAATATACTGTGTATATAATTAGTGAATAGTGTAGTGAATAAATAAATTAAGTAAGTGAACCTACCGTGTGTTTAAAATTTATCCCACCCGTTTACTGTTTAAATAAATTAGAAAAACATTACAATAAATTGGAAAACATTTGTGAGGACATCAATGAAATGTTTATCAATGAAGTAGAGTTAGGGTATAACACAAAATGCCTAGAGGAACTAACAGTTGAAGGTAAGAACGTGAACTTTAAACTGGATACAGAAGCTGAGACAAGTATTTTGCCACTAAAAGTGTTAGATACTATATCCACTAATAGCAAATTACATGCTTCATGCATAACGTTAATTTCTGTCGGAAATTATAAGGTAAAACCATTGGGTCAAATTTGATTAAATTGTTCATACAAAAATATGTCCGATAAAGTAAATTTCATTGTTGTTAATTTTGCTTGCAAACCCCTTTTAGGGCTAAAAGATTGTGTTAAGTTTGGCTTAGTATCTAGACTATACGAACTATGTAAGAAAAACATTATGCCTAATACAAAAGATGATTTAAAAAAATGTATGGTCAATTATTTGAAGGTTTGGGTCAAATTTCAGGTTTATGTAATATAATGTTTAGTGATAAAGAGCAACCTGTAGTACAATGTAATCGGAGGATTCCTTTATCTTTAAGACCAAAATTAAAAAGTGCTTTGGATAATTTAGAAAGCTAAAATGTTATAAGCGAGGTAAATTATTCAATACCGTGGGTAAATAGTTTGATGCTGGTTGAAAAAGCAGACGAATCATTACGATTGTGTTGGTATCCGAAACCTCTTAATAAGTATATAATGCGAGAACATTTTATGATACCTACGGCTGAGGATATTTTGTCTCGTCTGGTTGGAAGATTATATTTTCAGTCATAGATATGAAGAAAGGCTTTTGGTAATTAAAACTCGATGAGTCTAGCTCACAATTGTGTAGTTTCAACACACCGTTTGGCCGCTACAAATTTAATCGGCTACCTTTTGGCATTTGCTCTGCATATGTAGATATTTATTTTGACGATATAATAGTTTACGGTAAAACTGAAGAAGAGCATGATATTGCATTAAAAGCAGTCCTTGACCGAGCTGTACGATAGAACATTAAATTTAACTTCTATAAATTACAATATAAGATACCACAAGCTAAATTTTTGGGACAAGTAGTGTCTAAAAATGGTGTTTCTGTTCATCGATCGAATATAGATGCAATAAAAAATCTTGAAATTACAACGGATAAACAAGGGGTAATGAGGGTTTTGGGGTCATTAAAATACTTTAATAAATACATACCCAATTTTCAAAACTTCCCTATAAAATTAATTAAAAACAATGTTAAGTTTAATTGGAGTAATGATTGTGAAAAGGACTTCATATTATTAAAGCACATTACTTCCAGTGCTCCCACAAAAAGAAAATTACTATTCAGACTGATGAATCTAGTGAGGGTCATGGTTGTTGTTTGTCGCGGGAAGAGGCTTCAGTTGCATTTGCCTCTAGAGCACTGACTAATTCTGAACAAAGATATGCTCAAATAGAAAAAGGAGCTTTTAGCGGTCTTATTTTCATGTGAAAAATTTCATAACTTTATCTATAGTTATAATGTGAATATACAGTGTGACCATCGCCCGTCAATCCCGACATTTAATAAAAAATTGGATAAGGTTTCTAATAGGCTCCAGAGAATGTTGTTAAGACTCTAGAAATATATTAATATTACAGATGTTCCAGGTAAAGACGCTGGCTGAGACTCTCTCTAGGCCATTTCTAAAAAATAAAGTGGATGACGATCCATAGATGTCATACATTATTCATTCACTCTATGTACAAATGAGTGATAAAAGAAATGATCAGTTTCAAATATACGCAGCAGAGGACAAAATATTGTCCCAAGTAATGAAATATGTGGAATCAGGTTGGCCTGATTTTAAAAAGTTAGACCATAGTTTAAAACACTTTTTCAAAATCAAAGATAATCTTTTTATTTCTAATAATTTGTTATTTTATGACGAAAAAATTGTCATTTCAAAGCCCTTAAGGTCAGAAATGCTGAAAATTATTCACGAGGGCCATCTTGGTATTACAAAATCAAGAGCAAGGCAAATTTTCTTTTGGGAGAATATGTCTATGGATGTTGAGAATTATACCACTAGATGTCAGCCATGTCAAATTAACAGTAAATCAAATTGCCGAGAACCTTTATTCAATCGTGAAATACTTGACAGGTGTTGCCAAAATGTCAGTAGCGACGTTTTTGAATTTAAACAAAAATGGATTGAAGTTAAGAAAATACCAAATATATCTGCAGAGGAGGTTAAATTATTTTTTCAGGAGACCTTCTCACGATTTGGATTTCGCAACAAAGTTATAGCAGATAATGTCCCATATAACAGTAAGTCTCTTTTGAAATATGCTCAAGACTTTGATTTTGTTTTAGAGTTCTCAAGCACTTACAATAGTCAATCAAATGGACTCGCTGAGAAAGATGTGGGTATAATAAAGTCAATGCTGAAAAAAGCTAAAAACAATTTAGAATTTATAGGGGCCTTAATGGATTACAGGAATGCAATCTTACCAAATTTAGGGTATTCACCTGCTCAATTACTGTTGAATAAAGAAATAAAAGCAAAACTACCAGTACCTAATGAAATACAATCTCGAGCCTATATGTATTGATAAAAACAAAATAAAAGAATTACCCAAATGAAATATATATGACAAAGTATTATTACAAGAAGGGAAAGGGTGGAAAAAGGAATAGTAAAAGAAATATTGAGTGATAGATCTTATCTTGTAGAATGTGAAGGGAAACTGTTTAGGAGACATCGTAGGTTTCTTAATAAAACAGATATTGATTTCAAACAGTTTAATATATGATGGTAACCTCTGTTTCAATGAACCATCTGTAAATATCACAGGTGAGGTGATTTGAATAATACTAATGAATCTGTTAATGCAGAGGAGTTTCTTCAGAATGATCCTGAAGAACAATCTACTGATGCACCAGTTACTGCGTCACGTTCACAGAGATACCGAAGGCCTCCTCCATATTTAATAGATTATGATTTAAATGTTGGTTAAGAAATAAATCATTGGTTTTATATAAATGGTAATAATTCTATTGATCAAAGTTGTTGTAAGATATTATTTGTTTTAGTTTACTGATAAAAGTTAATGTAAGGGACCTATTATTTGTTTGTGTTTTGTCTTTGTTGGCTTTATTGAAAAGTGGCGTCTTATATATGTGTTAACCTAGACACATAGGACATTGGTTCGGTAAAAAAGAAGAGGAGCATTCGACAGACAGGGATGACAAATCATTTAATTGTTTTAACAATCCTATACATTACTACTTCTACTCAAAGCTGCAACTTATGCGACGTTACAATAATGGGTGGCAAGTGATAGTGGGCTACCACTACGTGAAGAAAAATTCAAAATATACACTCTAAATGATATAACATATTATTATAATACAAATTTCAGTATTTTCCATAGACTTTCTATCACAAGAGGCTAAAGAAATTAAGATCAAAGATATTAAGAATTATTATAATGTATTTACCCGGAAATTTTCCAAACTATGGAAAATTTATTTCACCAGCTTTTAATATCTTCAGATCTCACATTACAGATCTCAATAATTACCAATAAAGTCCTATTCTCAAAATGTTATAATTCTCTTAAAACAACCAGAATATATGATTTAAATCTGTATTTTCTTTTTTCCTTTTCAAACTAAAACAATATACGGGCATAAACACTCTTAATGTGATATTAGCCAACTTTGGAGTGAATTTCGGCAGTATGCGACGATGCTACTGATAGGAGAATCTTATGAATGTAGTGCCTGTCATTATAATAATATCCGCTCTTCTTTTACAGTCAAATAAATATGCTTTGGAATTTTGAACAAACTAATTTAATGTAATACAATTTAATTTTAGATGTGCGAAACTAGTAACGTTCATCTCATTCTTGAAAATATTCAATACAACGATGGAGGAATTCAGTCAAATTGGCTGGAGGGATTTTCACGGAACGTTATAATCATGGAAATAAAAGGGCCTACAATGAGTTATATTGGTGATCAGTCTTTCAACGGAAGTCCTTTCCATGATCTATCTAGATTGGTATTAGAAAACACGAATATAGACTATATTCGAAAAAATACGTTTGAAAGTAGCAGATTAACTGATTTTGAATTTCGATCAGACAGACTGATAAGGGTTGATTTCGCATTTGGTGTTTTGCAACCCTTATCTAACACGTTGAGTTCATTTCAGTTGAACAGGTGTATTCTTAAACCTCAGGTAAATATATCAGTATAACAATATCTAACGACATTTATCAATATCTCTAGATGTCTATCAATTTCTATTAATATATTTACCAACATCCGCTGTCCACCGATATCTATTAATATCTATCAATGACAATATCTATAAAATTAAACTTGAGTACGCGACTTCTTAATTGTTTTAGAAACTGCTTGCACATTGTGAGGTTTTTGTAATATGATCGATTTTATGGTTTGGTTTACATTGCTGTCACATCTTCCATGTTTTTAGAAATATAATGAACATTTTTATTTCTAGTTGATCATTCTATATGTATATACTTCTTCCAAAGCCAGTTTATAAATATATAAAAAAACGATAATATATATATTTAAAAGAAACCAACCAATGGCGTATCAATTTTATTTGTAAATCAGATATCAGATTATTTATTTATTAAGTAAACCCTTTTCATTCCCAGCGTGCAAAATTTATTACTCGTTGTCCCCTCGATCACGGCGCATTTAAGACACAATTTTGTGAATTTTATTGTCTCCCCAACCGCGTTGAACGACATCGTGAGAATCGAGCCAAGTTTCATCTAAATAAACCCTATATTTCTATTACTTTCTCTATAACTTAAAATCTGTTTCAAATCATTTTGATGAAGTACCACAATACGGGGTGATTCCATAATACACATTCTAGTTTTTTATACTCATAACCACATTCGAAGTCTTTCTAATGATTTATGCACATCTCGATTTTTAAATTCTCAAAATTGTGTCTCACTTTTATTGTTATTAATTAGAAATGCATTATTAACATCATTAATTTGGATATTATCATAACTTATATTACATTATTAGCAGGAGTTTCATTATTAATGTGAATCGTCATTAATAAGCAATTCGTTAGATTAAGCATTTACCTCAAAAGGTCTCCAAAACGCCATTTCACAAATATCACAAAACAAATCATAAGCAACTTATATATAAAAAATATATTATCTTCGTTTCTATAAAGTTTGTACTGCGATATTCCAGCACTTGTTTCAAATAACACGTGCCGACTACATAGTCGACCGACGATTTGAATAATTCTTATAATTAATTCATGTTCAAAAGTAAACTGTGCTAGGCGTAGCTAGTAAAAAGGGACCACCGATATGTATTGGTAAATTTATCGGTATTACTTCATATATACTCGTAAAGCACTTATTAACAAAATATCCTGGTAAAATCATCTTTTTTTAACTGACTGTGGAAGAGTAATATTTTATTTTTCAAATTCTTGAAAAATACTGAATATTTTTATATATAATTATGCCTTAATTTCAGAGTTGTAGCTAAATCACTATTATATCCGCCGAAATAGAAATAAATTCATTAAGATACGATTGCAAATGACTTTGACTATTGAATATTATTGTTGGTATTGGTATTTACTTAAAGTCAGGGCCGTTTCTGGCGGGTATGGAGTGAATGCCCCGCACGCAGGCGCAAAACTTTAGGAAAGCCAAATATTTGGTTACAGTTACAAAAATTCTCACTTCTATAACAAAAAAATCTCACATAGTTTTATACTTTTATACCAATTGTAGGTACCATATGTATTATATTCGAATTCGGTAAACTTTGATTATACTATACCCATGTAGATAGATTCCAGTTTGTGAGTTATGATTTATGAGTTGCCGGCAGAGAGAGAGAGAGAGAGAGAGACAGAGACAGAGAGAGAGAGAGTGTGAGAGAGAGAGAGAAGTTCGAAGATTTTTTAAGTTGGGGTTTGTAATGTTTTATTTTGGGGTAGTTTGTGTTGGAATTTGGCCCTGATATAGGATATATTTCCTCCGCAGGGCTGGTTGGGGGTGTTTTGTTGGTGGTTTGTGTGCGCGAGTTGACTTTGGCTTGAATTAAAAGAGTGACTGAAAATTCAGTTTTGGAAAAGTGTATGGAATATTTGAGAAAAAGTGTCTAGAAAATTCGAAGTTTTGTTTTGTTTGTGGGTGATTGGTGGTTTTTTGCTAGAAATCAACCGGAGAGATAGGCAGGAACAATCAGCAGCGAAATTGGGTGATTTTTGTGAGAACGCGGTTTTAGAAGTGTATAGGGTGGAGAATTCGAAAGCGACTAATAAAGGTCGAATATGAATAAGACGAACCACGTTGTGTTGCGGATAGTTAAGAGAAGATGAGGTGGGTGTTTGAAATTATTGGAAATTTGAAAATTGTTTTTGGGATTGAGAGTCTCCGATGTCTTGAGAATTAATAAGAAAAGTTTGGGATGATTTTAGGATTTTTGAATTTTATTTTGAATTTGTTTGAAAAGTGACTAGGAGACATTGAAAGGTGTGTGGAAGATGTCTGGTGGTGGCGACTGACTTTTTTCGAGTTCAAGGAAAGGACTTTAGTTAGTTAGGTGTATATGATCTATGGTGAGGTGGTTTGAATGTTGAAATATAAAATTTTGTAAATTACTTATTAAAATGTTGAAATATAAATTTTTTTTAATGACTGGTTAAAATGTTGAATTGAGTGGATGGATGGTATCGTAATCAAGTAAATCCAAAAAACTCGTCGTACGTCCGCCCATTTGGCTAGAGAATGAATTCACTATGCTATAAGAAAAAACGTGAAAAACCTGCAGCACCGACGGGTGGATGGGGCTCGCGGATTCAAGCTGAATTGATTTCGCTCCTGATGGGAGTGAAAGCAAAGTGAGCATGCCTGCCTATGTTTGTGATAGAGCAGTTGTGTCGATAGATGGACGGAATTAAGTGGCGAAGTGTTTCGGCTATGATGTCCCTTGAGTTGGGAATAGCGTTCATGAGTGTGACTGTAAGGACTTCGATTATGATTTTAGTGTCGGTAGAAAGTTCGAAGGGAACTGGTGGCTTTTCGAGTAAGACTGAGGCGGTCCTTTGAGGGGTTTTCGGTGTCGTTAGCCTGTGGGGGCAGAGAGGGTGGAAGGCGGGGTGAGCATCACCGCAATTTGTGCATGGACAATTTTCGGGACGGTGGCCTGTTCGGCCGCAAGAAGAGCATATCGGTTTAGACCGACAAGAATCAGCGTAGTGTCCAGTTTGCGTGCATCCACTGCAATACTTAGGGACTGGGGGTAGCGGATTGGCGTTAGATGGCTCGCACTGATGTGGGAGACCATGAAATGAGAGGCTGGAGGTAAGGGCCTGGTGATAATGCATTTCGGAGGTGGTAACGATGCGAAACATCGATGTGGGCTTGTTGGTGGCCTTGGCGACGATTCGCCAAGTTTTGAGGAATGGAATGTGTTGATCGTGAAGAATTTCTTCGAATTCTTCGAGGCTGATCGTGGTGTCTACATTCCTGCAGACAAAAGAGAAGGTGGGTATGAGTGTTTTGTTGGCTTGGCGGGGTGGACGTTCGGTGGAGTTGAGGACGTTGATGGTGATGTTAGAATCACCAGTTGAGTTGTTGATTCGTCTCAGAAGTGTTAAGACTAACATGGGGGAGGAGATTTTTTAGAAGCGCAGTTCTGTTGAAATTGACTTTGAGGTAAAGGATTTGTCCGTTGAGGAGCTCGAGAGTATTTAAGAGGGTGAAAAGGGATTTTTGTGTAGAATACTGAGATGGAAGGTTTCTGAGGTTTAGGGTTTGTATGGTATTGTTTGTGGGGGTTGTTGTAGGGTGATTGATAGGGTCAGGTGTTGTAGGTCGGCTTTTGGTTTTACCGACGAGGGTGAATCCATCCTCGTCGGGGACAGGGGGTTGTCGGATGACTGAGGGTGTGGGGGATTGGGATCTTACGGAGGAAGCGTAAGTCCTGGTTGGGGATGTGTATGAAGTGTGTGTGTGTATTGTCGTTCGGGTGTGTTTTTTGAAGAGAATGGTTTTGGTGAGAATGATTTTGGTGAGAATGGTTTTGATGACGTTTGAGGAGATGGTGTTGAGGAAGAGTGGGGTTTTTTTGGAAGTGTGTGTTGAGGGTATGCTGGATTTGGTGGATGTGAGAAGAGGGAATTCTTTCTCACAAAGGTTGGAGGTTTTTTGTTTTGCGGGGGAGGTAACGTTGAAGTTTTCGTATGTTTCTCTAGAGAACAATGTGCGGTGAGGGTCGATAGCGTCGAGGATTTCTTGGATTCCTTGAGAGACTTCGAGTTGGAGTTGTGTTAAAGAGGTTTTAGTAGCTCTGCTGCTGCGGCGGTGTCTGGAGGACATTTTTGGGTTGGTATGGTGTGGGATTGGGGGCGAAAGCTAACACTGACAGCGGACTCACTGCGGGAGGGAGTTGCCTCCCTAGTTAAAGGTTTCCTGACTTATTAGCTTTCAGGAGTTTTATATTTACCTAGATGCTAAGAGTCCTTCCTTCTTCCTGTTGGTGTGGCTTGCTTGTTGGATCTAAAATAAAACAAAGTTATGACACAAATTTTATTTTCATAAATAGGATGTTGCTTCGATGGAAACAATTAGATTTACACTTCCTACTGTATTGAATGAACTGTCGAACTGAAAAGTTCGGCAAAACATGGGGTTGGTCGGTCTTCTTATGGAGGCGTCCACGGTGCCGGCGAAGTCGCGGTGAATTGGTTTGAATCAGTGACCAATTCGAGCTTGTATCACCTTCCTCAGGCAATGGACTGGCGCTACTGAGTAGCCGGCATGCGGCGCGGCGGTTTTATAACAAAGAATGAAGGATGCCGCCCTCTCTCAGGAAATCGCCGGTTGACGGTTGTGTCGTTGTCCGTTGCGCGTTTTGCGGCATAAATGGAACTATATATTGGTTTTTCTGGTTTTTTTGCATTAATCAGCGGACTGTGCCTCCAAAATGCAAAAATCAGCTTTTCCAAAGATTCAGATAATTTTATTTTTTCGGTTCCTTCATATTTTTACATAGCGTCCGGGCGTTCCATTTCAATTCAGTTTCAGTCATTTGATTTTTCTGTTAGTTAATTGAAGTTCTGGTCTTCTCAACAAATTACGCTTTATTATTATTATTATTATTAGTGTCGTTTAGTGTTTAAACGGGCAGTATACGGAATTTTTCTTGTTCGCAAGATCAGTTTGAGGTTTATTGTGAGGCGGCAAATAAACTGCATTAAGTAAAAGATATAATGAGTTTTAAAATCGTTCTAATCAATGGTTTGTCTTCAGAAATGAGTGAGGGCACTGAGGGTAGTAGAAAAAAATTATCTGGAGCCCAATATAAGAAATGCCGAATGGAAATGAAGGCGCAGCAGTAAAAACTTAGTGGATCGCTGAAAAAATGTCCTAAAACCAAGCTGTTCTTCGCTAAATCCACCCACGGAAGAAAAGCAGCTTGTTGCAGATCCAATGGATATTGGCGATCAGCAACCATCCACCTCTGAAACGCATATTCCACCCCATTCACACTCTGATCTGATCACGGTAAGCGAAGATAGAGAAATTGCTGCACCCATTGCCGATATTGATGATCCCTCTACATGGCCGAATCAATTAAGTCATCAGTTCATTCAATCAATCGTGACAAAGGGCGCTGTTCAAATTCTCATCCACGCAATATTTAAGAAAATTGCCAAACGGCGAAAAGTTAATAGGGACTGGCTGGTGTACTCTAAAAAAATCAATGCCATATTTCGCATTTTTTGTAAATTTTTTAGTACGTTGTCTCATAAATGCACCACCGGCTACACTAATTGGAGACACCTTTCTGTTAATATTTCTCGCCCTCAAAATAGTATGGAACATATGAAAAGCGTTCAAAAATGGCACGAATTAAAATTACGTTTGAATAAAGAATTCACTTTCGATGAAGAGCAACAAAAACATTATGAAATTGAAAAAAGGCGATGGCGTGCACTCATTAAAAGAATGATTTGTAAGGTGCAGTATTTGGCTAGTCAAAATTTAGCTTTCAGGGGCGACAGCTCAAATCTTTATGAACCAAATAATGGCAATTTTTTAAAACTAGTTGAAATTATGACCAAATTCTATCCAGTTACGATGGAGCATCTGGGTAATATTCGAAGGTGTAAGGACAAGGAGTTGAGTCAAAATATACCTCATTGTCTGAGCAATCAGTTTCAAAATTAAATTCATTTAATATTCAGCGAGAAATATTGAAATGCCTCAGAACAGCAAAATATTACTCTATACTTTTGGATAAAACTCGAGATGCTAGACATGCTGAGCAGCTGACTCTCATAATTCGCTTCGTTCATTGTTCTTCAAATGAAGTCGAAATTCGATAACATTTTCTGCGGTTTTCAAAGTTTTGAATACTACAGGAGAAGAGCTGTTCAATTTTTTAAGAGAAGAAATATTGTCAAAATTTGACATAGGCCTTCATGATATGAGAGGTCAGGGTTACGACAATGGTGCAAATATGTCTGGCAAGCATGTGGGCCTTCAAGCTCAAATTCAAAATATTAACCCCAAAGCAATGTTTTTGCCTTGTTCAGTTCACACGTTGAATTTAACTGTAAATGATGCAGCTCAAATTTCATATGAGACTGTCGGTTTTTTTCAATACTTCAGGAGTTGTTCATTTTTTTATCTGCCTCACCTTACAGGTGGAATATTTTAAAAGGGAATGTGCCAAACTTAACTTTAAAATCAGTAAGTGAAACACGATGGGAAAACAGTCAGAGCCATTCGCCTTCTCAGATTTCAATTCCTCGAAGTTTGTAAGAGTTTACAGGATTTGTTAGAAGATAATACAAGATATATGAATACCAAACATTCTGCAGTGCCACTATTAGACAAAATTAAAACTTTCAAATTCATTTGTTATATCATAATTTGGTATGATATGCTAACAAAGGGTAATACAGTTAGTCAAATGATCCGGAAGACAAATACAACTTTGAATGAATGACTTAAGGAAATAAAAAGTCTTATCATTTATTTTACTGAAAAACCGTCAGACGAATATTTCGAGATTTTTATGAACGAAGCTATAGCTGACGCAGAAAAAAATTATATAGAGCAAACATTTCCTTTATCGAGGCAAAGAAAGACGATCAATTTTCATATGAAAGTGCAGATGAAGTAGTTTTTAGTTTCAAATTTTAGACACAGCAATTCAATCCCTACAGAGTCGCTTCGAGGGGATAGGTAAATGCAATTATTTATTTGGATTCTTAGGTGATTTCCAAAATCTAGAGTCTGATGTGATTAAACAATCATGTATAGATTTGGATTTGGCTTTGCAAACTCAACAAGAAGGAAATGTATGCAAAGATATTGATGGTCTTGATTTGCATAATAAAATTCTGTCATACAAAATTCTTAACCCAGTTCCAGATTCTAGTGAAATTTCAGACTCGCGCTTAGATATTTTAAATTAAATAACGAAGAAAAATCTACAGTCTTTGTTTCCAAATATATTTATAGCCTTGAGGATATTCCTGACTACCAAATTCAGTGGCATCAGGCGAAAGGAGTTTTTCAAAGCTAAAGCTTATTAAAATTATTTGAGAACGTCAATGTGCCAAGAAAGGCTGTCAGATTTGTAATCATTATAGTCCTGATTTTCTAAGAGATACTTGAGATTAGATCATTTTTAGTTAGTTTTTAATACCCTTAGAATGATTATTTTCCAAAGAAATAATATATGATGCATATTATACTTTTACTTTAATAAACAACATTTGATTATCTTCAGGTCTGAGTATTTTTTACACCGTTTATAAATTTAAAACCGAATTATCTTAAAACAATAGTCAAAGGATATTCATAATTATTGCAGCGGACCCTTCAATTGCAGATTTGCATCTATTCCTTCAGTTTTTATTTTTATTCACAAACCAACAAACAATACAAATTGAGAAGTAATAACAATGAATTGTATTCTTTGGTAATAATGGAATAAACAAGCAAGAAACTGAAAAATAATCAACGAATGACATAAATAATATGCGCACACAAGTGGTGATCGCAAATACCAAGAAATAGCCGTTCATCAGAATCAAAGAGAGATCAGGTAAAATATGGTGGGGATTCGGTAGCGCTACTTTCAGAGCGATACCAGAAATTTCCAGATGAACGCAGCCAATCATTTCAATTGAAAATAAAATTTGTGAAGCCATTGACCACAACGAAATGATCAATGAGCGTACCATCTGCAGACGTGTAGAGGAGCTAAGTTACACAATCTCTTAAAGCTCCTCTACACGTCTGCAGATAGATCCGCTGATGCACCTGCCGACGTGTAGACGGGAGTATTTGATCGTTTGTGGGAGGTATTTAACGTCGGCAGATGCGTCTGCTACAAATCCGTTAGCTGTCGGTTTTTTGGCAAACATTAAAGGGTTTTGGTGCGAACGTACTTCGTCCGTCCACACGTCTGCCGATGCATCAGTGTTGGTGCAGCTGCGAATGAGAATGCATGCGTTCTTCATGCAATTTTTTCTCGTTCGTTGAAATGGCTAATATGACCAATGAGGAAGAATTTATGTTAAGTAAATAGCAGCGGCAGCTACAATCTCAATATCATTTTGTTAATGTTTCGTGCGAGTTGCATATGTCGTGGATTGACACGGACTGACCACGGATGGACGTGTGGACGGATCGTGAAGATGTATCTGCTGAGGTCCGCTGATGTATATGTCGACGTGTAGAGGACACATCTGATTACAGTCGATCTAGTAATTTTAGGAGCGAAACGTTTCAATGTCCGATGTTCTCGCAGAAACGGAAACGCAGCATGCTGGACACGATTGGTATATAATAATGTGAATCAAATCTGAAATTATGGTAGAATATTTATGTATAGGGAATATTATATAACATATTACATGAAAGTTAAGTTGATAACTTTTTTGAAAATACAAAAAAATATAATGAGTTTATATTTATTTTTTGTAGCAATTATGTAAAAATTACGAGTTGATCTATTAAAATTGTGAGGTTTGTCATGGGGAGAAGAGGGCGAGAAGTTAAGAAGCAAACTATTTTAATAGAGACGCAGGCTATTTCATATACCTAGTAGAACTGTCAGGGGTCATTTTGACTATTTGTTTTTTATTATTAATTTAAATACTGTAGGGATCTCAGCAGCTAAGAAAGTTACTCATAATTTGTCACATTTTTTAATTAATAAACATTTGTATGAAAAGCTAATGGTTAGCACAAGCCACAAACTTTATTGTATCTTGAGTACATTTTCCGCAAGTAAATTTAAGGCAAACTTTACATTTGTCGACAGTCTTGTTTCCCTTGCATTTCTTGAGTATTTGGCACTTATGCTTTACTTTGGAAACGTTCGCAGATTGTTCTTCGGAAGTCTCTTGAAGACGTTATGAATTTGTGTTCTTCCAGAAGTTTTGCCTCCACAGCCAATAAGTTTCCATGTAGTAAATTTATTGTTCCCAAAGAAAATTGTTCCAGAAATAAAAGTATTGTTACGAAATCACACACTGGTGTAGTCCCTGAATCCGACTATGTCTAATACTATATATAAAAGTTGAAATTTTTGGCGGGAGCGCACCAATTTATGGGAAGGACTATTTATTTTTTGTAATTGTTTAATATATAAGCAACTACCTGCGAACTAGAAGGCAGTCTACTTTAATCTCGTAGTGAATATAAATGTTAGTGAATTATTCATATAAATTAAGTGTATGTAATATAAATTATAAATTAAGTGTGTACATAAGTTAAGCATAAGTGAATAGTGTATAAATAAATTACGTAAGTAGATATACCGTATGTATAAATTTATCCCACCCGGTATGTCTTAAAATAAATAAGAAAAACATCACATTGATGTCAGGTGTGGGGTAATATAAATGAAAAGTTACGTAAAAATGGTTAAGAGACTAAGTGAATTGAAAATGACGGAAGCAGAGCTGGAAAACCGCGAGTTGGAAACGTCCGGGAAGAAGAGTGAATCCAGAAACATTTTTATTCATTTCAACTATGAAGAACGATATTTCTGCTATGGAAGAGAAGATTTAAACTAATGTGAAGAACGATATTTCTGCTATGAAGAACGATATTTCAGCCGATATCTTATCAATAAAAAATTACATTGCCGCTGACGTCGAAAATAAAATTTCGTCTGTAAAATCTAATATTGAGAATAAGATAACAACGATAGACGAGAAAATCGAGGAGTTGTAGAGAAATATGGCAGATTTAAGAACAGAAGACATGCCAGTAGAAGAAAAGAAGATCGATATCTGCAAGCCAGAAACAAAACCTAAGACAAAAAATATTGGCAGTTTTGCCCGAGTCAAGGCCCCAACGTTCGACGGAAAGACATCGTGTACCAATTATGTAAAACAGTTTGAAGCAGCCGCTAGAGTGAACAATTGGTTCGATAAGGAGAAGGCAGTGAACTTAGCCATCGCAATTCGGGGAAATGCCTTAGATGTACTCCAGACGATACCACTTGAAGAAACGGATCACTTCGAGTAGTTGAAGATGGGGTTGGACATGCGATATGGTCACGAACATTTATACCAATCCCAGCTGAAGAACCGAAGGCAGAAACGTGATGAAACCCTTTGGGCATACAGGCCTTTATTGATGGATTACGTGACCCCCATATGCAGAAGACGCTTCTCGCTTAGCCCATTCCAAAACATTGGTCGATGCATTAACTGCTGCTCTCGAATATGAAACAGCTCCGAAGGCTTCGGGAAATAACAGTTAGGAGCATCCAAGGAGAAGGTTACGAAGACCCTCTTATACTGATAGCTTCTCTTAGATGTCGCAACGACAGTGTATTTGTGGATGGCGTAGTTAATGGCAAGAAATATACTCTGCTGGTAGACACTGGAGCAACTAGAACCATTATACGGCCAGAGATAATAAACTCCAAGAAAAAGCTTCTACCAACGAGACTGCGGACAGCTACAGGTGAAAGTGCCAACGTTCACGAAGAGGCACAAATCAAATTGGAATTTGGTGCAGAAATGTTCACACATAGGGTAATTGTAGCTGACATCGAAGAAGACGTGATTTTGAGAATGGAGGAAATGAATCTACATGGTTTCCAGTTGGACTTCAGAAACAAAACCATTAAAGTGGGTTCCGAGGAGGTAATAATTCATCCATATGAAGGCAGCACGGTGTTGGCAGCTGTACAGGAAGATGCCGTTCTGCTTGCACGAAGCGAGACCATGATAGTAGCGCGGGTACAGAAAATCATGGCGGAAGGTACAACGGTTATAATGGAGCCAAGGAACCACGATGAACAGGTTAGCAAAGAAGTACTAATTGGAAAAGGATTGGTTACGTCAGCGAAGGAGATCCCAGTACGTGTGATAAACGTGAACGATTACCCAATTACCATCAAGAAGGAAACCAGGGTTGGATCCTACGTACCAGTGACGTCTATAATTCGTCAAACAACGACAACTGACAATTCTAATTCCAGATTCGAACAGATGTTATCAGTAGCTGGTCAATCATTGAATCGAGATGAGAAAAGGAAAATGAGAGAAGTTCTCTTGCAGTATCGAGACCTATTCGTACCAAAGGAGGGAAGACTGTCAGAACATCAGCCGTCAAAGATAAAATCGATATTGGTGTTGCCAAGCCAATTAGGTAATCAGCTCGAAGACTACCACGAGCGAAGAGAGAAGCTGAAAGAATAACCCGAGAGATGGAAGCAGAGAAAGTTTTCGAACCATCTAATAGTCCATGGATAATAGTGCTAGTCAAGAAAAAGGAAGGAACTACGAGATTCTGCGTGGACTATCGTCAGCTGAACAACGTGACGAAGAATGACAGCTATCCTCAAATCGACGACACGCTAGACACTTTGGCCGACAGCAAACTGTTTTCCACCTTGGACCTGAAGTCTGGTTATTGGCAAGGAGAAATGAACCCAGAAGACAAAGAGAAGACTGGTTTTACCGCCGGATCTGGATTATGGCAATTCAACTTATGCCATGCGGGCTCTGTAATGCGCCCGCGACATTTGAAAGACTCATGGAAAATGTGTTGAGAGGGTTATCTTGGAAGACATGCCTGGTCTATTTGGACTACATCGTAGTACTGGGAAAGACATCTGACGAACACCTGAAAATTTTTTAAGATGTATTCAAACGACTTCAAGCTGTACAGCTCATGTTGAACCCGAAGAAATGTCAGCTAGTCCAAAACCGATTCCATTCAGCAATGGCCGCAACCAACCGACGAACATCAAATTAGGGGTTTTCTTGGATTTTGCACATACTATCGAAGGTTAATAAGGAAGTTTGGAGACATTGCCGAACCAGTAACTCGACTTACAGAAGAAGCAAGAGCTTTCCATTGGGATGAAGACTGTCAAACGGCCTTTGAAGTCTTGAAGAGAGATTTAACCACGGCGCCGATATTAGGAGATCTATTACCAAAGGGAGACTTTATTCTTGACACTGGTGCAAGCAACGTAGGAATTTGAGGAGTGCTCTCACAGATCCAGGGAGGGCAAGAAAGAGTGCTGGGATATTTCAGTAAATTCTTCTCCAAACCAGAACGAAACTACTGCGTCACGAGAAGAGCATTTTTGGCGGTAGTGAAGTCCGTGGAACACTTTTACCAGTATCTCTATGGAAGGAAGTTCTTAATCCGGACTGATGATGCAACATTCAAGTGGTTGATGCGGTTCAATAATCTCGAGGGCCAGACCGCTGGAAGGACTGAACGACTTCAAGAGTATGATTTCAACATCGAACATCAGCTGGTACGAGTCACCGAAATGCCGACTCCCCGTCCAGGCGGCCGTGCCCAACAGACTGTTCCCACTGCAACAAGGCAGAATCTGAGGAAGTTTCGAAAAATACAGTGGTTGACGAAGAATGGTCAGCCGCTAGTATCAGAGAAGATCAGGAGTATGATCCTCAGCTAAAGATGATTCGGCAATGGAAGGTAGACAATTAGGAACCTACCTGGCAAGAAGTGTCAAGATTTTCACTGACACCCAATGCATATTGGGCGCAGTGGGATTCCATTGTCCTAGAAGAAGGGCTGTTGAAAAGAGTGCTTGAAAACGATGATTGTTCTGAGATAAGAAGACAGCTAGTCATCCGGAGAACGAGAGTAGCTGGAGTACTGAGGAAGTTACACGACATTCCATCGGCAGGTCATCTGGGAGTGAAAAAAACCATTCAGCAAGTCCGTGAAAGATTTTATTGGACGAACAGATCCGAAGATGTGTAGGACCGGTGTAAGAAATGTACCACTTGTGACGTGTTTTTCCTCTTCTCTACTCGCCCTCGGAGGTAGTATAGGTAGCAGCCTCTTGCCCTACCTCTTAAGGCCTCGGAACGTCACTTCTGATACCTTTGAATCCTTACACATTTCTCGGACGCCAGATTTTTAACGTGGTTGTCTCGACTTCGAGAGTTCCAGGTAGCCTCAGATGGAGGTACGGTAAATTCCAGGGGTCTACTGTCGTCAAAATCCGGGTGGTTATTGCTAAATAAAGCAAACGTTCTCGCTAGTCCTGAAATAAATGTTATTATCCTGGTCCACACTACGGGGAAGCTAAAATTCGTGCAGCCAAACAACTACTCTACCATAGGGAGTTGCTAATCTATAGTAGGTCAATAAAACACAAAGGTTTGGTTAGGTTCTATTATAATTATATTTTCTACCAAGCCGTTACATATAAAAAAATCCCAATGGCACAGAACCAATTGGACAGGCTTATCTCATTAACATTTTTGAATAAACCCCAAAATAAAAAATTAGATACAAAAGTAATACAACGTTTTGAGATGTACAAAAAACCAATGTAACATTTTGGCATCAAATCAAAAACAAAAAATATTTTTGGTAAATTGGTGAATTATCTTACGATTTAGAGCAAAATGTTAAATACAAAAGTTGTAGAACGTGTTAAGGTCTATAAAAAAGCTGACTAACTTTTTTGCGTCAAATGAAAAACAAAGGAAATACGATTTTTTTTCAACTTTGACAGGCCGCCATTTTGTTTTGACTGGCCCGATTTGGCTCATTAACGAACTCGTCCAAGATTTTGGCCTACCGATTTTTGTACCGAGTTTGGTTTCGTTCCGTCAAAAAATACGCCCTCTATCGTGCTTACAAATTCCGTTATAACACACACACATATATATATATATATATATATATATATATATATATATATATAATGGATATTTTTGTGGGGATGTGGCAATAAGACTCCAGAGTAAATTCTTTCAGATATTTATTCCCGAGCTTTCGAATAATTTTTATTCATTATCAAGGGCTATAAATAATTGGTCAATGTTATCATTATTAATAATTAAATGAAATAATAAATACTTACATAAAATCTATAGCGAATTTTGGAATAGTTGTAAATTTTTATAATAAATTCTTTTAAACATAAATCTATGAAAAACTCAAAAAACAATATGACAATAAACAAAAAATTTGATCTTGAACTACTACAATTTTTATTTTTTTATCATAAAATTAAAGATTGTTATGAATCTTCTGTTCTTTTTTCATAATCTAAAAGATATGCATAGATAACACTAAGGTTATTTGAATCTGTTTTTTTTATTTATTACATAATTTTGTTCTGCAATATATGTTGTTTCCAAAAAAAAGGCGTTTTCTATAATTACTTTCTATTGCTAAGACTTTGGCAGATTGATAATCCATAGAATGGCCTTCATAAAACACGTGTTCTGCTAAAGCACATCTATCAGGATATAATCTACTGTCACTTTTATGAGAGGCGATTCGATTGGTTAGCGATCTTTTACTGTGACCAACGTATTTCTTATTACAGATATTGCAAGGAATCTCATAAACTATATTAGTTAATTTAGTAGCAGGAGTCTTGTCTTTGATTTTACTGAAAATTGATTTGATTGTAACACATTGTTTATTCGCAATTTTTATATTATGTGGTTTGAATACTCCAGAAATTTTAGGTGTGATAGATTTTATATATGGAAATGAAATATAAGTTGGAGATGTAATATTAGTAGTTAAAATGTCACTGTTTTCTTCGTTTCGTATTATGTCAACAGTAATGTCATTTCTATTGTCAGAAGTATTATATAAAACATGTTTCAAAAGATATGAAGGATATGAGTTATTATAGAAAAGTTTGTAGAGTATTTTTAGATTTTTATTGTGAAATATTGGATTGGAAATTTTTAGGACTCTGGTTTTCATCTGTTTAATCAAGTTAATTTTTGTACTACGTCGATGATATGAATGGTAATTTATATATCCCAGAATTGATAGGTTTCCTATACCAGTCAATTAAGATTCTATTATCATTATTTCTAATAAATTTGGTATCAAAAAAGGTAAAGATTGTTCTGTATTTTCCCTTTCCATTGTAAATTGTATATGCGGATCGAAGCTATTGAAGTAAAAGAGTATATTATTTATTTCATCACATGGAAGAGGTAATATTATATCATCTACATATTTTTTGATGAAGAACAACTTAAATGGTAAAACAGAAATAACATAGTCTAAAATATAATTCATGACATAGTCTGCTAATATAGGATATATTGAAGAGCCCATAGGTGTTCCAAAGGTTTGTTGGTAATTTTTGTCATTGTAAGAGAAAAATGTATTATTAAAAATAAATGTAATTAATTCTAAAAAAGTTTCTTTTCCCAATTTGCAATTTTTACTTATATCATTCCATTTATGTTGAAGAGATGTTAAACATATATTTAAATGAACATTACTAAAAAGTGATACTACGTCTAAACTTAAAAGAACGTAGTTTGATGGTAATTTATTGAATGATTTACTATTTCAAAAGAGTCTTTAACATAATATTCATTGTTATAGTCGTAAGATTTTGTCAATATTTCAGTTAACCAAAGAGTAAGAGGTTCAATTGGAGTATTAATTGATGCTATGAAGGTCATTCTATGGATTATCAATCTGCCAAAGTCTTAGAAATAGAAAGTAATTATAGAAAACGCCTTTTTTTGGAAACAACATATATTGCAGAACAAAATTATGTAATAAATAAAAACAGATTTAAATAACCTTAGTGTTATCTATGCATATCTTTTAGATTATGAAAAAAGAACAGAAGATTCATAACAATATTTAATTTTATGATGAAAATTGTAGTAGTTCAAGATCAAATATTTTTTTTATTGTCATATTGTTTTTTGAGTTTTTCATTGATTTATGTTTAAAAGAATTTATTATAAAAATTAACAACTAATCCAAAATTCGCTATAGATTTTATGTAAGTATTTATTATTTCATTTAATTATTAATAATGATAACATTGACCTATTATTTATAGCCCTTGATAATGAATAATTTTTTTTTTACAAATGGAAAAACTTTATTAGACACATATTAAAATTTTAACATAGTATATATGAATATATAAATAAATTTTGCAGAAAAAAAAACAAATAAGACATTGATTCACAATGAAAATATACAATTTAAAAACTATTAAACTTAAAGGTGGGATTTTGTGTCATCTTGTTCATAGAAGAGAACATATGCTTCTCCACTGACTAAAGATTTCCACGATATTAATAGCACTCTTGAATCGTTATATTCGTGCCACTGTCCCGTGTAGGGATGTCGGCAAAATGCTGTGTAGTGACCATCATTAGTGGTTCCACAGTGATTACATATAGCATAGAGGTTGTACATACAAGGTGCCACATTATCAGCCGCGTAATGGTTCATATCAAGCCCTTCTATTGGAAAATCTATTGAATCATTAAGTTTTCCACTAAAACTTTCTGTTTGCGAAAAGCGCTTCAGGTGAATAATCAGTATTTTCGGAAATTTATGAATTGAGAATTATTTAATGCATCGTCTTCGTTCCTTACATTTCGAACAAGCTGGTTTCTCATCACCGTCGAGTGTTTCTTCTCTTGTAAACGAATCTAAACATTGTGAAAGTCGTAATTGACCTGTTCTTTGTGGTATCGGGAGGAATAAATCCCAAAAAGGATCGTAGGTAACTGAACAGTGACCACAGTGTGTGCACTCGCTTGTTGATTTTAATTGACCGACAAAGTTATCCATAATCTTGGAGTTGTCCATTCTCGCATATCTTAACCAAAATTCTTGTGCTTTCTCGATATCACTAAATTTGTCATCAATTTCTGTTAATATGGGCTTTGGTTTTTCATATACCTTGTTGACATCTTCGTGAAGTCCTGCTAATAGGTAACGAAGAAACTAATGTGCATCATGTTGAGTGTATCCCATGAACCTTGAAGTGAATCGCTGAATCTTACTTTTCAATGATACTGTATTAACCACTCTGTCTAAACCGTCTTCAGACCTATGTTCTTGAATAACTTCAGCAAATGCTTTAATTAGTGTTCCTTTCATGTTAGATATGTTTATGTTAATATCTCTTATGTATGCGTCTTTCTTTAGATATTCTAATAGCCACCTTGTGTTTGATAGGCATTGGATAATACTATTCATGAAACATGTTTTACCAATATTTTTGAGGCCTTTGAGACCCAAAGAATCTTGGGGAATACCCTTTATGGATCTGAATGTGGAAATATTGTTAAAAGCTCTTTCGCAACTACTATCATTGTACGAATAATCTCGGATTCTATGATTTTCTTTCTCACTTGATCGGCGTGATAAGGAATTTGAATTGATGATGTTTGCTACTGAATTGGATGTAGATATTACGGATTTGAAAAGTGTTTTGGTTAGAGATCATCTATTGTGTATAGGAATCGCATCATTCTCTAGCATAGTCATCTTCTTCAGTATTCCTATGAATGGGACATCATCTGGCTGGTGGTTATCTGTATTTTTTAGTACACTGAGGCCCAAAAGCTTGTTGGGGGCATAATTTATTAAATTGTCAACGCATGTATTATCAGAAGGCACACATTCTGAAGAAGAGAATGAAGATGTTAAATAAGAATTTCGGAAAAAGGAAAGATCACATGTTTTAGGGTCTGTAATGTGAGAAAGTTTGAAAGTGGTAGAAGAATTACGTTTCTTATGATTAGGTTTCATAAAAAGTTCTTCTAGAGGCTTAGAACGGGGAAACGTACCGAGAAAAGATGAAGCGTTTCCTCTTTGAATTGCAATACTTATTTGTTGTATAAAGAACAAAGTTGCTCTTGAATCATTGGTTTCTATTGATATTTTTTTAGCGATTTCTTTAATGAATTTTAAAGCTTCATGACCGAAAACACCAGAGGTTTCAATTGCTACAAATTTTTGTATTTATTGATTTTAAAAGTTTCGCCTTGTGAAGCTGCAGCGCCTGCGGAAGTAGATGTGGATCGGACATGGGACGGAGCCCAAGTGTCAGTGCAAGTGAAATCCCATATAACTGGTCTGCCGCGTTGCCATGAAATGAGGGTCAAACCATCTGGACGTTTACCGTCGTCGCGGCAAGTACCTAACGGTTCCAACGAACAGGGAATCTTTGCAGATACCATGCCTCGTTTGATTAGATCATTTACTGCAGAATGACGTGAAAAACGGCCGGCACTTAATTTGCAGCTTAGGCCGTGTCTACAATATTCATCAACATCAGCTCCGCAACGACAGCGATGTTTTACACAAATTCGACAATCTAAACGGAGACCAATAGAAATTCGGAAACTTTCGTCATCTAAAAGCGTACCTAATGGGGCCGACGGTAAAGCGTTCAACCATGCTCCTGATTCCTTTGAAAATGCTGCATTCAAAGGAGCCTTGTCTGGTAAATTGATAGCTTTCTGAAGCAGATTTCCTTTTTCAATGTTCAATAAAGGAATATCCCAGGATTTTTGAAAGGATTTATAATCATCGGGTACAACTTTGTTAGACTTCCATGACCAAACATTTTCTGCCTCCATTAATAAAGGGTCTTGTGTGTGGAATAATATAGGCAGAATGTGATTAATGAAATTTTTTGAACTATTTAATGATGACAAAAAAGAAAGAAGAGCTACTGAAACGATTGAGCGAATTCCTAAACCACCATATGAAACAGGTAGTGAAGCTTGTTTCCAAGAAAGGTCCTCTAATTTAATGTTAATTAATGACTCTAATGAATGATGAATGGCATTGTCAAAATTGATTAAGATATCATTATGTGACCAGGTCGGACTACATCTTAAGATATATGTTAATTTTGGAATTAATAGGCAATTCTTGAGAAGGTAATAAGCAATATGTGTCGGTAACCAGGATAAACGAGATGACATTTTTTTGAAAGAGGTTAGTTTTTCATTGAAAGCTGATAGAAAGAATTCGTTTAATGAAGGAGCACCTAATAGAAATACATTTTGTCTGTTGGTAATTGTTATGCCTGGTGCTACAGAATTAACTCGCATTAACTCGCATTTGCTAAAATTGAGTTCAAGACCAATATCCTTGGAATGTTTTATTATATAGACAAAAGACTTGAACACGGAATTAGTATTACCACCTAAAGAACCATCATCAAGGTACCAAGCATTGAATTCTGTGTCAATGGTGCTAATAAGTTTGTGTATAGATATGCAAAAAAGGAGATGTGCCAAAGGGTCCCCTTGTTGGACGCCTCTTTCCGAATAAATTATGTTTTCGCCAAATAAAAGATATGAAGAGAATCGATAACATTGATTGATGAAAGGAAAAATTCCAGGTAAAAAATCTGCTACAAGTTTTAATAAATGATCGCGATGAATTGTATTGAAAGCATTTTTAAAATCAATTTTCAGAAAAACTTTATTATTAACGTCTGGATGATTAGAGACGTAACGTCTTGCTGCATGTGCAACTGCTTCACAACCACCTTTCGACCCGAAACCAAATTGTAATGGACGAAGTAAATATCCTAATTTGTCTCTGATGTTTGAACAAATTATTTTCGCTACTAAACGACGATAAACTGTACCAATAGCAATTGGTCTGATACCTCCTGCTTTTTTAGTTAAAGCTAATAGTGACGCACCGAATAAAATAGGACGAATATTGATGTTTACTGTGTCATTTAAAATAAAATTACATAATTTACACAAAGATGATAAGAGATTTTTTCCTGAAGGGCCAGCACTGTAACTTATTGAATCTTGTAGATGTGAAGGTCTTAAAGAGTCTAAACCACCCGCAGAACTTGTTTTAAAAGAGTTTATTGCGCTACTCACAAATTCTTCTGTTATAAAAAAAAGAATATGTTCCGAAATCAGAGTAGGGAACGTACTATTAAGTTTCTCTACAGGATGTTTCGATTTTAAATCTGTTAAAGTGGCTGCACTGACATCAGCAAAACTGTCATCTGAAGCTAAGATTTTGATTGCGGATGTCAAGTCGCCGTCAGAAACTTTATTAATGACATTTTTAATTTTACTATTTTTTGATAAATTTATGTTTTTCCGAACTGAGAAATTTCTGTTTTGTTGATCAGAAAAATTTAAATGATGATCTATATTTTCAAAAGTTTTTAAAAGACTCAAAACATTATACGGAAAAAGCAATAGATTTTCTCAGGTAGTAATAGTATTTTGTCTTACGCATTCTTCAATCAGATTAGATAGCGTTGATGCACAAAGAGCCCTTGAAGCTTTTGGGACTCTTCTTATTACTGATCTTTGACTCTTCAATTTTGCCAACTTTATATGAAAATTCGTATCTTTTATATCCTTATTTTCAAAACTTTCTACTGTAATCGAACTTAAATTTTGTCTACCATGCATCTGGTTTTGATGTAATTTTAGGCCTCGCTTCTTAAAAAATTTACCACAGATTTCGCACTTCACTGTGACTGGCGCTGACATAAGGCTTATACCATATAGAATTTGGAGTTATGCAGTCCAAAAAATTCTATCGTCCGCTTCACGTTGATAAATGTACATCCATTTTCTATTTCTGCTTAACTGTCACTCAAATTTATTGAATAAAATATAAAAAACTTTTATTTTTTCATATACTCCATTGTTATACAAAAAAGCTTATTATACGAAGTGAAAACGCGACTGAACCCACGAACTTTATAATTAAAAAATAATGAAATATTCAAAAATAAACTTGGAATTAAAACTTTTTGTAAATGACATAAAACTACAAATGTCATTTATTTGAAAGCTCGGGAATAAATATCTGAAAGAATTTACTCTGGAGTCTTATTGCCACATCCCCACAAAAATATCCATTACAAATAAGTTGGCAAATATCTTTCTTCAAATTAAAATATATATATATATATATATATACAGGGTGTCCCGGGACTAATGGGAAAAAAGTCAGGAGAGTATAACATCAGCCAAAATAATGTTAGTACTTCATATAAACTTTTACTATGCAGGCCCTCGTTTTCGAGTTATAGGCCTCCAAAGTTTTAATTTTGAATTTGGTTTTTATTTTTATTTTTTGTACTAGTTATTTGATCTTCATAAAATTTACGGCAAAGCTATAATGTAAGTGTATGTTTATTTTGGTAAGGTAAACAGATTTACAGTAGTGCATTGAAGCCAGGGACGGACTACTCGCAATGGTTAGTGATCCAAAAATTTTGCAGGTATGGCACACCCTGTATGAAATTATCGAAATTCACTTCCCCACACATTAAGCTAACGAAAAGGTACTCTTGTTGGAATTCGATAAAATAAGCCGTTTGGCTAATATTTACAGTTTTATTAATGCACTACGTACAAATCTACCTAACTAACTTATTAATACGATGTCCAGAATTTACTTGCTTTTAATTAAAATTACGAACATAGCATTATTAAACCATTAAGAAAACCTCAAAAAACACAAGTTATAAAACATTAGACTAAAACTAATTCCTAAACAAAAACTAACGTTATTCTAATAAATGTTCAATATGAGCTCCTCCCACTTCCACGCACATTCTAAGTCTACGAAGGTTGTTTCTTTGCACTTGAAAGAGAAATTTCACACTATTTCTAATAACATTGCAGTGTAACACAATTCTGTCTATTAAATCTTGCCTTGTTTGCACAGGTGTTGCGTATACCTTACTTTTGAGATAACCCTAGAGAAAGAAATCCATAGGATTAACGTCTCCTGATCGCGGTGGCCATTGAAAAGGGCCTCCACGACCAATCCATCTATTAGGAAGCCTTGTGTGTGAATGCTGTCGTACATCTAAACTGAAATGAGGAGGGGCCCCATCATGCATGAACCATAAAATCCTACGAGTTTGTAGTAGCACATCATCAAACAGGTTCCATAACTCATTTTGCAAAAAACTCCAAATATCTCTGACCGGTCAAAGTACCGTCAATAAAGTATGGCTGTATCAAATTATTGCCAACTATTCCTGCCAAACATTAACCATGAATCTATGCTGGATCCTAGTTTGGATAATGTCATGTGGATTCACATCATCCCATAAATGCATATTATGAGAATTTATGATTCCATCTCTGGTGAAACCCGGTTCGTTCGTAAAGAGAACGTTACTAATAAATGTGTTGTCTGCTTGTTGTTGTCGCAGAAACCACTGGCTATACTCAAGTCGAGCAGGATAATCAGCCACTGTCATACGGTGTACTCTTTTCATGTGAAAAGAATATAACAGCTGTTCTTTTAGGACGCGATGGACAACTGATTTCGAGACGTTATGTTCTCTTGATAATTTTCTAAAACTCGATGGTTCATTATCAACTGCATTTAACAAGTCTTGTTCAACTGCCACAGTACGTATGCTTCGTACTGGACCTTCTCCAGCTTTTTCTGGCGAAAATCTTCCTAAAATTTAAAATTTTGTTTTGTATACATGGAAAATTACATTTACTTATTCATACCTGTTTCTCGTAACCTGAGATCAATACGCCCAAACATTCGTCTGTCTGGCAATGCTCTGTTTGCAAAATGTTCTTCATAAAGCCTTTTGGCCTCTAAACAGTTTCGAGAAGCCAGTCCATACATTAGATGTTTATCTGCGTACTCAATAAAAGCGAATTCTGCTATTGTAACTGTTAAATTAAGGACTTATGAATTATTGACAAGTACTGACTACGAACTATTCTACACAACGTTTGACAACTAATCCTATGGTAACTTGATAAACGGTAAAAACACTTATAAAAAGTTTATACCAACTTTCCAATTAATAAGTCGTTAATGTTTTCCATCTTCTGCTATCGTTAAATTATTTTTTTGTAGTACTCTAGGTAAATTTTGGACATCTATTAAAAGTTAGTTTTACCTCGTTGTGTACTTATAAAAATGGTAAATGCGTAAACTGGTACGTAGTGCATTAATAAAACTGTAAATATTAGCCAAACGGCTTATTTTATCGAATTCCAACAAGAGTACCTTTTCGTTAGCTTAATGTGTGGGGAAGTGAATTTCGATAATTTCATACAGGGTGTGCCATACCTGCAAATTTTTTGGATCACTAACCATAGCGAGTAGTCCGTCCCTGGCTTCAATACACTACTGTAAATCTGTTCACCTTACCAAAATAAACATACACATACATTATAGCTTTGCTGTAAATTTTATAAAGATCAAATAACTAGTACAAAAAATACAAATAAAAACCAAATTCAAAATTAAAACTTTGGAGGCCTATAACTCGAAAACGAGGGCCTGCATAGTAAAAGTTTATATGAAGTACTAACATTATTTTAGCTCAGATTATACGCTCCTGACTTTTTTCCCATTAGTTCCGGGACACCCTGTATATATATATATATATATATATATATATATATATATATATATATATATATATATATATATACAGGGTGATTCATTACTTATTGGAAATAATTTAATAGTAGAACCCTAACTTCAAATTATTAAAATTTAACCCAAAACACCTAAATAAAATGTAGCTGCTTACTGAGTTACAGGGTGTTTTGTTTAAAAATTTAAAAACTATTTGTGCTCAGTACTTTAAAACTGTTTTACCTATTCATTTCGTATTTGGCAGAAAGTGTAGACACGGTACACCCTACCAAATTAAAATAAAGAAACGTTTCTGGCTACTACCAGAGGCAAGTGACAGGTTAATCCTTCCCAAATTCTACGCCACTCGCGAAATAGGAATTTTAGCACAATTTTTTGATGCTTCAATACTTTTTACGTAAATAGAGTACTCTTTTTTCATAACGATAAAGTCAATATTTCTCGAGATATTTCAAGTTAAAAACGAAGCTACCCAATTTTTATGTGTAATAACTATGTCGATATTTTGGACCAGTGAATTGCATTAAATACGCAAATGAAACTTTAATTCGTAAATAAAGATATTAAAATTATTGACAAAACACTTCTAATAATATTAAAATGATTTAAAAATATTTTCAAACAAATAAACTGATCTCTTTTTTTAATTACAATCAGATAAATCGCATTTGATGGATAATTTTTCAATATCAGTTGGCTCTGGTCTGAATTAATTGCTTCGATCTAGTGGGGTGGCTGACATTGCTGTCATAGCTATTAGTTGTTGCTTATATCGCTAGAAATTGTGATTGTTGTAAAATTTAAAGTCGGTTAAGTGGAAATTCCTCGACACAACAATTTTACTAATCTTGAAATGCGAGACATGCTTTGTGTTTATGTACAAGAAAATTATTCCTGTGTTGCTGCTGCTAGCAGATATCAACAAATGTATCAAAACAGAGTTCAACCCAATCGGCAAACTGTCAGCAGTGTTTTTCGTCGATTAGGAGAAACAATTTAAGCGTAATAGTGGTATCGGACAACCGAAAATAATAACTGTGGATTAGGAGGACGATATTTTGGTACGAGCTGCTAATAATCTGGAACTAAGTACTCGGCGTTTAGCAGCAATGACTGGAGTAAGTCAATCTTCAGTTTTGCGAATTTTGAAAAGGAAAATTTACGACCTTACCATTTTACACCGGTACAAAACTTATTGCATAGAGATTATCCTTTGAGGATGAACTTTGCTCAGTGGATGATTAATCAAAAAAATGAAGATCGAAATTTTGTTCACCAATTTTTTTTTACTGACGAGGCCATATTCACTCGCAGAGGAGTTTTTAACTGGGGGAACAGCCACAATTGGGATATTGCAAATCCCCATGTATTCCGAGAATCACATTTTCAGCACTAATTACAGATAAATGTATGGTGCGGTATCTTTGGAGATAGTATGTTGGGTCCATATGAGTTACCAGCAAATTTGAATGGTAACTCATATTTACAATTTATAGAAACAACTCTATTCGATCATCTCGAGGAATTGCCACTTAATCGAAAAAGATACATGTGGTTCATGCAGAATGAATTTACTCATCGTGGGATTGGCAGAGGTAGCGAATTTCCGTGGCCGCCTAGAACTCCCGAATGATATCCCCTAGATTTTTATTTTTGGGGCCATATGAAATCATTAGTATATTCACAAGAAATAAACACTCGTCAGGAACTATGGCAGCAAATTGTAAATTCGGCTAATTTTATTGCCAATCAACCTAACATATTTTTCAAGGTAAGGAGATCATTTAGCCAGAGAATGAATAAGCTTATTGAAGTAAACGAGGGTCACATAGAACATTTGTTATAAAAGGTTTTTAGGTACTTTTCGTTCCTGATATTTCCGATATGTTATTAAAATTGTAGGAACCTAATTTTATTTAGATTATATTTTTCAGAACCACAATTTGTTTTCAATTCATCCGTTCATTTAATAGTTGTGTTCTTTATTATTGATACGGATTAAAGTTTCATTTGCGTATTTAATGGTCCAAAACATCGACATAGTTATTACACATCAAAATTGGGCAGCTTCGTGTTTAACTTGATATATCTCGAGAAATATTGACTTTATCGTTATGAAAAAAGAGTACTTTATTTACGTAAAAAGTATTGGAGAGTCAAAAAATTGTGCTAAAATTCCTATTCCGCTAGTCGCGTAGAATTTGGGAACGATTAACCTGTCACTTGCCCCTGTCGTACGCCTCTGGTAGTAGCCAGAAACGTTTGTTTATTTTAATTTGGTAGGGTGTACAGTGTCTACACTTTCTGCCAAATATGAAATGAGTAGGTAAAACAGTTTTAAAGTAGGTACTGAGCACAAATAGTTTTTAAATATTTAAACAAAACACCCTGTAACTCATTAAGAAGCTACATTTTAATTAGGTGTTTTGGGTTGAATCTTCATAATTTGAAGTCAGGATTCTACTATTAAATTATTTCCAATTAGTAATGAATTACCCTGTATATATGTATATATATATATATATATATATATATATATATATAACCTTTGAAACGGGGGGTGATTTTGGCATCTAGGAACACCAAAACGAAAAACTGCATTAAAATTTTTCCGAAGTCGCGTAATGCTACTCTCTACAATTAATAGCCCTAATTCATTCTGAAATAAGCCTAAAAACACAATACTCATAAGGGAAGACAATACCCTTGTATCCCAAAAGCACCGATGTATTATTAAACTATATGTACATCAAATATGCACTAATTAGTGCAGGCAGGACATAAGCGAGAGTGGTTTATGGTCATAAAATAGCGTATATGAAAAAGAAGCGGTAAAAGCGAACAACAACTCTTCAAAATTTGGTGGTCTTTCTTTCAAATGTTTTATAAGCTTTCATGGGTTAGGTGTTACTTCTATAAAAAAAAACTATAAAATCGGAAGAGATACTAAAGATCAGGAACAGATTTAAAATATCAGGAATCCCTAGCGTTTATATATGCCTGGCGCTCCCGAAGATTTCAATCAAGATTCTCCCTATGAAATCGGAAAAGGTATCAAGGATCGGGAACTCCAGATTTAAAATATCAGGAAGACCTAGCGTTTATGTATGCCTGGCGCTCCCGAAGATTTCAATCAAGATTCTTCCTATGAAATCGGAAAAGGTATACTAAACCAGATGAAATATAAAATGGTTTGCCACACTCCGGTTTACAAAGATATTCCAACTTATTTCAAAATGTAAATCAACTGCCTGAATATTCTGAATTTGTAATTGTAAAGACCACTTATTTTTCGGATTTTTATTACTAAAAGTTCTTACCTTCACAGCAACGGAATTATCAAGAAGTTTTTTTAGAGTGAGATAAAAAAAGAAATTTAACTGTTATTGGCAAAACAACCAAAACAACTTTTGGCGGACGGTGCACAATTGCTCTCTCCAGCTCCGGTTAGCCATCACTTTTCCACTCCTCGTTCGAGTCAAAACCTACCTGCCTTCAGCCTTACTTTTCCACCTCCCTCGATTAGTTATACCTGCGCGCTTCTATTAATCTCTATCTCGTGGCAGTGGGGAAACCAGTACATTGAAATGTTGAGTTTAAAACCGGAATAAATATTTTCATGCAGAAAATGATTTCTCCACCGCAACCAGATAGTAAAAATAAAAATATCATCGGAACTTTGAATAACTACCAACCTTCTACACAAAAATTGTGTCTACCCCGAAGCCAGAGGATAAAATGAAATTGTTCTCGGAGACTTACAATAATTATAAATCCTATGTCTAAAACAATTTCTCTACAGAGGTTGAAATATATAGCGGGTATATGTAATATAAAATGAATATAATATATTCGGCGACATAAACTATAAAATGATTTTTATACAAAGGAAAGAATATATAACGGGTGATATATAATATAACATAAATATATACTCGGTAACATAAACTATAGAATGAAAATATACTCGGCGGCATAAAATATAAAATCTTTTTTCATACAGAGACCAGAATATATAATGGGGATATGGATTATAAATGAATATATACTCGGCGACATAAACTATAAAATGATTTTCATACAGAGGCCAGAATATATAACGGGTGATATATAATATAAAATAAATATACTCAGCGACAGGACATACACAATGAAAATACACTCGGCGACACAAAATATCAAATCATTTTTCATACAGAGGCCAGAATATATAACGGGGATATGTAATATAAAATGAATATATACTCGGCGACATAAACTGATTTTAATACAGAGGGCATAATACATAACGGGTGATATATAATATAAAATAAATATACTCAGCGACAGAAAATAACCTTTAAGTAACGAAAAGCTCGTTACACACTTGTGCTACGAGTAATGAAGCACATCGCAAAAGAAGGGCACGAAACAATATAATGTTGGAAGCTCTTTCGAAAGGATTGCTTTAGATATAGCTGGAACATTTCCGACGACAGAAAATGGTGATAAATACATCCTGGTAGTAATGAGCAACCAGTTGGATTGACGAGTCGTCAGAAACATGGTCGAGGTGATCTTCCAAGATACCGATGTCCACATATTAATTTGCAGGTATACTCCCCGTTATCGGTAGACGATGCCCTCTTATTTCCATGCAAACGGAAGGTGTATAAATGATTCCAGTTGTCGATTTAAACATCCAGTGGCGGCAACACAGAAGTACCAGGAGGAAATTCCTTTTAAGGAGAGGATAATGTTACGAAATCACACACTTGTGTAGTCCCTGAATCCGACTCTGTCAAATACTTTATATTAAAGTTAAAATTTTGGCGGGAGAGCACCGATTTCTGGGAAGGACTATTTATATTGTTGCCATTATTTTTACAGAGACTTCCAAGAAGGTCGTTTGTAGGTAGTCGAATATTAGAAGTCCCCGGAATTGGAAGGTAGTAGAAAAACGTTTAATATATAAGCAACTACCTGCGAACTAGGAGGAGGAAGCAGTCTACAATTTAATCTCGTAGTGAATAGATGTGAATATAAATATTAGTGAAGTATTCATATAAATTAAGTGTATTTAATATAAATTAGAAATTTAGTTTGTACATAAATTAAGTATAAGCGAATAGTGTATAAATAAATTACGTAAGTAGATATACCGTGTGTACAAATTTATCCCACCCGTTGTGTATTTAAATAAATAAGAAAAACATTATAGTGTAATTTGCTCCTTATGTCGACATTTTTTGTATTTTCGGTGGTCGTCCACGGCCGCGAGTTTAATTTGTAGTCTTCTAAATGCCAATACAATCTACATGGTGACTTACGGATGTGTGAGATGTAGATGGCTTTTCTGTAACAATAAAATTATATCAATTTATTTGAACAAAAGAGTAACCAAAGAGCTTACAGTTTCGAGATTACAAAATAGTACCGTGGGGTGGGCAACATATAAAAATTAGAAAGCAGTCGGAGTAAAAAAAACTTGCAATCATTGACCAACTAGTGTAAAACAAAATTCTACTTACCGATCGGTGCTGCATGAGATCCTTGACGATTTTTTTTTCTCGCCGCACCTTCCTAAAAATCTGCAGATTCTGAAGCATCATCTTCATTTGGGGAGAATAATGAGTCATCATCTTCAAAGTCACTGTTGATATAGTCGTTCGAATTAGAATTCTCTCTATCAGAATTGGCCAGGTCTAAATTCTATTGTTGCCATATTCACTTCATGCTCAATTTCTTCTGCAGTAAGAATGTGTCTCTTCCAGATCACGACACTTCGATTTGCACAAATAATTACTAACACAACAAACGTATGTAATGCACGGACACTGCTAATAGAAATTATATGTAATTTCTACGACACTGCTACAATACTGACACAACTGGTTGATCAAATGGATTGGCGGCAGAGCAAATAGCGCTCCCCACTATAAATGCGTTGTAAAATAAAGGTGGAATGCGACGGAATGGGTTTTTACAGATCTTATATTTTGCAATGGATTACAACTTCTAACAATTACTTTATTTCCTACTGCTTTTCTAAAATTAAGGCACATTAAACGATATGATCAAAATGACCCCTTGGCGTTTCTCCGTATAATATACCTGCCTAAGGTAATGAAACATTAAATTTGGCCTTTCTTTGAAATTTATATTTATCAGTGATGTACAGGACAAGTCAAAAATACTCAACAGCCTTGTGCACCTCGTTGAAAAGATGGGAGAAAAATTAAAACAGGAAAAGGTCATAATGACCCCTTTGGCGCTTCTAGTGTTAAAGCTATTTTATATTTCTCCATCAAAACCTTGTGTTTAAAATTCAAAATTATTCTGGCTGGATAGTTTTTATTGATATATAGTGTAACTTTTCGCTGTACCTAGTTGATAATTCTCATAATTCTAATAGTCGATGATGAATGAATGTAGGTAAATGGCTGCCTGGAGTAACTGGCTGTAGGGGAAGGTCGCCTATGTTGGCACACTTAACTTTAATGCTCTCTAACTTGCTTATTTGCAAACGCAACATTTATTGTTTTGACTGTGTACATTCTGTATATAACAGCTATTGATGATAGTCATTCAAATTCTGATTAAGTAATTTTTTTCACACAGCAACGATATAAAAAATTATTAAAGTATGCCATCATAAGAGCATGCCAGGACCTATGATGGCATACCCCTCAGAAATTAAATATACTCGACTCAAAAGTACTTTTATTTGAACAAAAAGTAACAAAACAAGAAAAATTGTCATAAACAACAACAAAATAGGTAACATTCTCATAAGCGTAAAAAAACAAAGTAGCAAAATAAATATTCTCGAAATTCAACGTAACAGACTAGGATGTAACATAACATAACGCAAACAAACAATTTAATTTGTTTAGGTACTCCAGCGCAATCACAGTGGCACCAGGACAGGCATTTTTGACATCGAATCCAAGTTTCTCTAGCACGAGACTGAGAGTAGAGCCCATTACAATATATGCAAGCAGCATCAGATTCTTCGTCACTATCAATATTGTACGAGTTATTATTGTCCTCGTCCTCTTCCTCGTCCTCTCGTATTATTATTCTCTTCACTTTTCTCGCTAGCTCTTCTCGCTATATTTCAGCCTTCTGATATGCTTGATTTTTCAATTCTACAATATTAGGTGTAGTGTTCACGTGACCACATTTCCCGCGCTTCCTTCTTCTCTCCGTTTCAAGCTTTGGTGCAGCAACTGACAACGGCGATACCTCTTGTATAGTAAGCTTAACTTTTTCTATTAATGCACTTGTTGCTTTTGGCGTAGAAGGACTTGGTTCATGCGATTTAGAAGCACCTGCCCTTTCTGATGTACTTCGACATCTAAGTCTACTTGTGACTCTTCTACTGCTTGTTCACAGTAATCTGGGTCTCGTTGTTCAAGAGGTTTATTCGTAGTGAGCGAATGAACAAACATCCAATCCTCGAAAATTTCAGCATTTAGGGGAACTATTCCTGCTTTGCGTTCCTGCATTTATGGCGTTTGCCGGTGTTGCAGTTTTCAAATAGGCATTTTTGAAAAGACTAGTAACCTGAAAATGCGTTACCATTCTCCCCGGATTGTGTTTTAGCCATATTTGTATCTCTTTGCTATAGTGGGCTTGTAAAGGGCCGAAGAAACCAATATTAAGTGGTTGCACACGGTGAGTGCAGTGCGCAGGAAAGCAGAATAAAACAATTCCATTATTTTTGGCTATTTTAAGAACCTCTAAACTCTTATGGCTCGAATGGCCGTCCAGTAAAAGAAGCACTTTGTTTTCAGTAGAGGCCTTGGTATAGTGTGAGAAATGTTGAAGCCAAACATTTCGCTATTCGACCAACCGTTTTCCTGACAAAATACTTTGCTTCCAGGTGGACAATTATCCATTAGTTCATTCTTGGACCGTTTCCTGGGGAAAATGAAAACTGGTGGCACATGAGTTCCTATGCTATTCATGCAACAGACAACAGCTGCTGCTGCTGTCCACGTTCCGCACTACTGAGAGTCCATACCTGCTTTCAGCCGCGAGTAGCAAATATTTTTTGCGGTCTTTTTTGTACGTTACTTAAGCCAGATTCATCACCATTATAAATGTTTTCTGGGGGAAACTTATACTGATCAATAATTGCAGCTAGTGCAGTAAAATACGAACTTATGTTGTTCCTATTAAATGCCTGTGCTCGTGCATACGAAGTATTCTCTGGGATTCTCAAAGAAATTCTAGGATTCCTCTTCAGGAATCCGCTGACCCATTTTTAGCCGGCCATTTGAGTTTCATTATTAAAGTCGTGCTTCATTTTGTTTTTCTCGGCAATTTGGAAAACCAATCTTCTCATATCTTTCATTGTTAACCCGAATAATATGGTTTCCATTTCAATGATATGTTACATTAACTCTTCCTCTATATCTCTACTCAGTACTGGTCTGCGACCTCCCAAATCTCCTTTTCTAGCAATACACCCATTCTTGAATCTTCTACGCAATGTTGTCGCTGGGACGTTAAAAGTTTTTGCTGCAAGTTGCCATCCCATTTTCTTGTCTTTGATATTTTGCAACGCCTCTTTCATCGCCTCCTCACTCCACTCCTGCCTCTTCTTTTGGCCAGGCATACTTGCTAAACCTGTTGACAATAATAAATTTAGATAAGCTACAAAGTAGTTAATGTGTAATCAAGAACAACAGTTTCCTATGATGGCATACCCCGCATACACCGTCGCCTATGATGGCATGGTATGTCATCATAGGTGACCGCGCAGTATGCCATCATAGGCAAAAACCGGGTTTTGAATAATAACACAAAATACTTCCTTCACAAGAACATAACCTCAAAACAACCACATACGTACATGCACAAGAAACACCCAAACTCCCCACTGCAGGATTAATTCGAGTAGATAACATGTGACAAGTACAATATGATATGTATTAGTCTATAATATTACTACACTACTTACCAATTTCCTTTATCTTTCACAAAAAACAGAAATACCCCTCTACAGGCATCGCTACTACACACAGACGTAGTGTGATATAAATATGCATCTGCGCACCACAGACTAGAGGGTTAGAACGGATACATTCATATTTACAGCCGGTATGCCATCATGTGCACCGTGCCATCATAGGCGAATTTCTGTATATGATTAATTTCTGTATTGTGACAAGTCTAAGCAATTTTAAGACATGATGTTCTCACTTTTTAACTTGTGTCTGTAGAATTTTAAAAGATGAATAAATTTACTTATTTACTTAACGTTTTTTTTATATTTTAGAGTCTAGTGAACTTGACTGGAACTAATACAACATCACTAAAATCATTAGTACTAATGGACTTGAGATTTAATTCCATTTTATACTTGAAGAGTTATTCATTTGTAGATATACCAAACGTCTGTCAAATTTTTCTAACTGGCAGTAATATCACTGACATGGAGGAGAAGGTGTTTGAAGGTATAGGAGCTGCCATGGGTTCCTTATTGATAAATAACAATAAACTGAAAACATTGCCAGAAGGAATTTTTCATTCAATTTCAACTGGTAAACATAATTATATTTTAATTATACACGCCGTTTCATTGAGATAGAAAAAATGTTGCCCGTGAATTGAGGTTAACAAGGCAATTCTAAAAATACATTATTTATTATATTTTGCCAAGGAATCACCCAGTATATTACTGGACGATTATATCGGTAATATCTATTGAAAATACTTCAGTTTTACATACATTTCACTTAATTGTCTTTTTTAATAGAAATGCAATTGTCAGTGATTCATTTTCTAATTCTTAATAAAGTAGTTCAGAAATAAATGTTTGGAAAATGAAACAACTTTTAAAAAATATTTATTTTATAATAGTAAAAGATCTAAATTGTAAAACGGTGAGACAGAATCTGAATAATTATATTGAAAGTTGATAACAAAAAGCTAAAGTAGTTTTTTCTAAAATTATTCTTGGACAACCGAGATTCTCATATGATATCAACTGAAGTATACACACTGTGTACATTTTCAAAATAATAGATACAATCTTTGTAAGAGCGTAAGTTACTGACAATAACACGAACATTTTCATTGGGAGTTTAGGAGGAAACACATCTAACAATTTCTTCATTAATCTCTATGCAACGTAATTCCTAAACAATGTTAAATAAATCTCATATTCTAACTGAAATATTTGTTTTTTCAGGACTCATCAATATATCAAACAATCAGTGGTTATGTAATTGTGATTTATTGTGGTTGAAAGAATTTTACGAAAAAGAATATAGTAGACATTTCGATGGTGGTGGCATACCATTTATTTGTTCAACTAATGAAGGAGAAAAAAATTACTTAGACGTCGATTTCTGTTCATCCACAACATCAGAATTAAATATAACCACAACAACACCAAAAGTTAATACAATTACAATAACATCAGAATCTAACTCAACCACAACTAATCAGTTCACAAGTACTACCACAATAAAAACAACAACATCGTCTAGAACTAGTCGTCTTCCTACAACTAGTACTATAAGTTCCACACAGACTACTTTGCCACCAATAAACAACAATTTAATAAATATTAGCTGTAGTGACTGTTCGAAAAGAAATTCTTTCACTGCAAAAAATGACAGACTGTATAGCCACACAGTATCGGTAAGAAATGGTACCATAACCTATGACTTCTATGAAATAGATGATACACCTTATTATGAATTAAAACTTCGAAACTCAATAGAAACTGATTATATGATTTGGTTTGATACCAAAGATCAAAACGATGTCGGTTGTGAATATAATATTGAAGAAGTCGTTGAATTGAAGCGATTAAGATTTGGTAAAACATATATAATCTGTTTGTTAAAACAAAACGAAACTACAGTATCGCCATTTGATTGCACAGATTTGTTAGTATCGGCTGAATGGGATGATAAACCTTGGATCATCAATAAAGATAAAGTACTGATCATAGTACTTTACATCGTAATTCTCCTGATCCTAATAATAGTAACAGCAACGGTTATGTATTGCACTATAAGGCGGCATCCGAAATTAATAGGAGCTACTAAAGCGATTTATGAAAGTAATATATCCCCCGCTCAATCGATGTATTCCATCAGTGACGGATATCTTTCACCGAAGTATTATGAGGGTGTTGTAACCAAAAGAAGAAGTACTAGTAGAAAATTAAGTACGATTTCAGAGAGGGATTTTGAAGGAGCGTTCAACGTCGTTTATAATGTATCCAAAAGTCATTCATATGAGCCACCACCTTTACCTCCAAATCATCCGACTATGTGGAGAAAATTAGACAATGAAGATGAATTTTTTTCGTCTTCATCACCATTGAGACGATGTAATAGTTCTAAATTTGAAAGATTTTGTATATCCCCGGTTGACGAATGTTGCAGATCGAAAAGTCTACCTAATGGAACATCTAATAGTTTGAACTGTTGTAACTGATAATTTTGGAATTTAATTCAATTTTTAAAATACATCTTGTTCACTTAAAGACAATTCACTCTCAATTTTTTAAAAACACATTACAATAGACCAAAAAGGAAGAAATTTAAATTTTTGAATGAAGGGATATACTTTTTGACACTCATGACCCAATTGTTGCATATACCTCTTTTCTATGATGAAGGCCAGTCATATTTTTTAAATGGTTCGGACTATCAAGTAATTTATCATTTGAGTGATCTACCAAAAAAGAATTTTCTTCATCTAATCGTTTGAAGAATGAATTTCAATGCTACTTTTTAATTTTCAATAATTATCAGGCAACAGTTAATGTAGATGCTGGTATGTTAGGAAACGACGTTAATCGGTTATTGTTTGATATATTTATAAACAGGAAAGTATTAATTATTGAGGGAAGATTAGAATCAATGAGATAGTTGCTTTGGTAATAACTTTGTTTGTTCGGCAAAAATTAATATTGGGCGTTGGGAAAACATTAAAATTTGTAAGGTTATATCTTTAGATAAACAATATATAGATCATTTTGAGGTGACGTCACGACCAGTCCGCCAAATTGCCGGTAGGGCATACTAAACGTTCGCGTCATTGTAAACAATAGAAATAATCGTTTTTTTTATTGGTGCCTCATTTTACCTATTTAAAGCACACCTCAGCGTGTTTAAATCGAACTTTCAAACACGCGCGTTTTTTAAAGTTACCATGATAACAACAACAACTTAAGAAACGTAAGTATCAATGACAACTTTTTGATTATTGATCTGACAGCAGTACCTCGTTACGTCAAATAAAAATAAATACTATTTAGGATGGACTTTCACGAAACTTGGCTGGGCATCGAGGGCGGACTTTCATGAAATGAAACTTGGCTGGGCATCGAGCACGGACTTCCATTTTTTTGTAGTAATAATATAATAATAATATTTTATGATTGCAAAGTGCACCAATAAAAAAAATAGCGTAAAGTATTCGTGGATAACTGGTCTTTCAAACACTTGCTCTATTTCGAGCACTCCGGCTGCGCCGTCGCGCTCGAGAAATCGCGCGTGTTTGAAAGACCTCTTTATCCACTTATACTTTAATATACTATTTTAAAACGTAGATAATTTAAAATTCCGCCGTTATGTTCTGTTGTGGGATATTCCAAAGGGAGGTAGAAATGGATCAAGTTCGTTAATTTAGAATCCCCAAATCCTTACAAATCCGAGGAGAAATGCTGAACGCCTTATCAAAACACCGTCGAGAATGTTAGGTTAGGACTTTAAACGGGGCAATTTGTGCGATACATTCCTTAAACATGCATGAATTTGTACAGATCATTTTGCATAAGGTAGGTAAATTATATTAGTACATAAGAAATACAAAAATTATTATCCAAATATATTGAAATATAGTTAAATATGGTGTTAAACTAAACAATTTTTGTTTTAGGAGAACCAACGAAACTGCAAGTAAGGGATAGCCTTGAATGGGTCCCTTCTGTAAATATGGGATATATAAGCACCAAAACACAGGACGAGCAAAGTGTAAAAAGACAGATTTGTTAAACGTCATACGAAACTTCTTAAAATTGTCAAGATTATTGTTATTTAAAAAAGTTGTAATCCCCAAACAAAATCTTCATTTTCTTTCGGATGAGGTAGATGAAGTTGAGAATACTCCATTAATTATAGAACCCTCAGCAGGTCAACCTACAGAAGCCGTAGAAATTTATGAACTGTGCAACGAACACAAAAGTCGAAGGACTGCTAATATTCAACGGATTATAGACTGTATTTTAGTAATTACAATGTATTATATACGATATCTATAATGTAGAATGGGCATTTATCCAGTTAATTGTTGAACATCATTATTATGTCAAAATCCTTCGTGGTGAAAACTTTTAAAAAAAAAATGGATTGTGACATTACCAGAATAAAAAATCATCCTGTACATCAGGTTTCTAAAAAGGAGTCCAACAGTACTATGTCGAAGGATTCATGGATTTTTATCATAACTGTATGTTATAGAAACAGTTTGTTGAAAAAATTATTAATGCGAAATTGTGTCAGATAAGTGATGTACAGATAAGTAAAACTTATAAGCGAATACTATACCTTTAATTAAAATATACCATTAAAAATTATTATATATTTAGTAAAATTATCAAAACGTTCTTATAGGATTTTGATTTTAATTTTTTACCTAATCCAGATGTAGAAAACACATTTTCTTAAACTATAATTTTATTTGCTTAGTAAGTATATACAAATGCTAGGTATTATGAGGTAATTCACCATGTCCATAATGCTGACAGTTGGCAAAAAACTTCTAATTGCTGGTCAGTTCACTTGCACTAAGAGTATAGGGATCAACATTGTCTATAATTGGAAGTTTTGAGTCGTAACGCGATTTCACATTTCCTTTGAAAGATAAGTGATATTCTATTCAAGCCATATTGTAGTTAAAGTTGATAAAATATGCAATAAACGCACTAAAAACTCGAAATAACCATCACAAACCTGCAGATATAACAATGAGAACCTAATGGCAGACCCACCCTTGTATGCCCTACCGACAAAATGGCCGCTCTGTCAAAGGCACGTGACTCAAAATGATCTATTAGATATATTTTCTACTGCGTTGCGTAAGAAATCTAGGTAATGACTAATAGAATGTTAATGTTCATAATAGTCTAAAATCCGGACACGAAACCTACCTTTTGCAAAAAGGTTCCTAAAATTCCAATTTCATTTTGTACCTACCTCTCAAATATTCGAAGTAATAACATTATTTTGTATCAACCATTCCGTTTATATCGCTTTAATTTGGAGAAAAGTATTGAAAACGTACCTTGAATAAACCATGCCAAACTTCTATGTCCATTTTGAACTGTGTATATAATTTTTTATTTTGAATTTTGAACTTGTCTATTTGAAAATGCTTCGAATTTTGGATCAAGCCATAGACATAATAGTTTTTTGTTCAAGCAGTGGGTATCAAACATTCTGAGCATGTGTAGTTTGAAACTCGTGTTCCAGCAGATACAAATTCTCTTTACAAAATGTTTCGCATTCCAGCAACTTACAGAACATGCATGAAACTTGTACCGATCATGCTAAAATGTTCTGTGTAATACATGGAACTTTTTATACATTTTATAAAACTAACCTCAAATTTCCTTATAAGTTGTTATGCAAATACATATTTTGTAATTTCGTTTAATATTCTAATATGGCAAAAGCTGCAATACTAGACATGTTCATAAATGATGTCAGCGATAGCGATTCTTCCGAAAGTGAAATTCAGTTGCCTGATAATTCTCCAGATAGCACACATACATCTCATGGATATACATACTCTGGATATCTTGGTTGAAGGATCCTATGGACGGCCATGGGATGTGACAGTGTGATCTTTCTGGATATCTTATGGATATCCATAATGGATAACCTATGGACATCCGTAACAGATATCTATAATAGATATATTATGGATATCCATTGAAGTATCTATTATATCCTACAGACGTCCATGAGATGTGACAGTTTAACATTTTTGGATATCTGATGGATATCCATAATCAGCATGTTATGGACGTTATAATATGAATATCATGAATATATACAGGGTAGTTCACTTTATAATGGCATAACTTTAAGAAATTATGATGTTAAGATAATGACAATTTCTTAATACAATTTTATCTGGGAAAGCTTCGTTTTCGATATACAGAGTGTTGAAATTTTGAGGAAAAAGTATATAATTCCGAATATTGCCAAAACGGCTGCTTAGAAAAATTTAAAATTCGGCACACAGGTTGAGCTAAGGATATTTTATGGTTTAGTGGATATGGTGATAAATGACAAAAACCAGTGGCAGAGATATGAGTATACCCTCACACTTTTTCAAAAATATCTTGCACGCCACTGACTTTATTGCCACTAACTATAAGATTATTCGAAGCTTCAGGTTCTTTGGAACAAAAAAGTATTCTTGCGTTTTTTCGTACGACGCACCGTTTTCAATACATTTGCGATTTTCTCTGGTTATGTAGGACTACTGTTTTGAAAAAGGGTAATGGGATACCCATATCTCCGCCACCGGTTTTTGTCATTAATCACCATATTCCCTAAATAATGAAGGATACTTAGCTTATCTTTTGTGCCAAATTTCAAATTTTGATAAACAGTTGTTTTGGCAAATATTCAATATTTTTTTTTAATTTGAATATTATTATTATTTGTTTGTGATCATCCAACTAAACCAAGATTATCATTTTTGAATCAGTTCCAGTACACTTCTTACAATGTCATATTTTTTGGCAAATTATGTTCATTACTTGTTCACTTACCAAGAAGTAATTCAGCCACTTTCTGGTCATAGAACTTCTTTTCTTAATAAGCATGTTCATGCACCTCTTCACAAAATCATAACTTTTGAGAGTTCCTTCGCCTGAAAGTGAATAAACAACACTGAAAAGAGGCAACAAATAACATGTTTGAATTCAGTACTTACAGCCGAACTGAATTTTTTTCTATTCCCAAGGAATATGTTTAGATCTTCCATCACTTCATCAGAATCAACTGGGAAAAAAGGGAATGTGACAAAAATAGAGGCTTCCCTATATCCACAGGTCCTCCCACATTCAAACTTTTGAAACCTGAAAATACCAAACTATTACAGATATAATTCTCCTAATTGTTTTAAAAATATTAAATAACTTATTTTGTATATGCTCACCATTCTTTCCACAGCAGGAACAGCATTACATTCGTTCCAGTTTCAGTTATTTTTTCATTTTCTTTTAATAAAAAAGATGGAGATGGTGATGATAGTTCAGTAGCCAGTTCAGTATCATATTGTGAAGTTCCATTATTTTGACACCCATCAACAACATTGTTGTGCCATGTGGGTGGTGACAAACCACCAGTATCTGTTTCTCCATAGGACTCATCATCTGTTGATGAAGATACAATGTGTTTTTGTCTTCTTATCTTCCTCATTTTTCAATTCTTCCACTTCCAATTTCAAATCACTGAAATTTTCAGCTAGCTAACATTCATTTCTTGCTGTAGCATAATCATCTAAAAATATATTGTATGCCAATAAATTGTTATTTGCTACATTCCATATGAATATGATCCCCGATTATCAGAAATCTTTCAACTTTTCAACTCACCATATTTTCCCTTCCGAAAAATGTCTATGGAATATTGGGGCCAACAAGTATTTGGTGGTTCCAATTTACTTATTGACTTGTTCCATTTTTCCCTAGTATACATGCAGGGGCCAATAGCAGCTGGTTCCCAGTAACCATGTAGTTGCAACTGCTTCCACCATATTTACATTAATGAACTTCAGAATGCTCCAAGTAATTTGTTGCATTATTTCTCCAGCAGAATCAATCATAAAAAAGATCCCAATGGCACAAGACCAATTGGACAGGCTTATTTCAAGTAAAATTTTTGCATCAAATCAAAAGCAAAAAATGCAATTTTCAGGCTTATTTCAGAATGAAATAGGGCTATTGTACTATTGTAGAGAGTAGAATGACGCGAATTCGGAAAAATTTCAATGTAGTTTTTCGTTTTGGTGTTCCTAGATGCCAAAATCACCGTCCGTTCCAAACGTTATATATATATATATATATATATATATATATATATATATATATATATATATATTAATATATATTATATATATATATATATATATATATATTAATACAGTTCCTCCATTTAAAATGTAAAAGAAACATTAAAATAAGGAAAACTATTCATACTTGTATGCAATACTTTCGATACACACTGTATTATATGTATAATCAATAATTTTGAAAGATTCGGTATACAAATCAAATTTGACATTAGTAGTAGAATATATTTAATGATAGACAGATTATATTACAATTTGGAAAATATATTTGAAATTTTAAAATACAGATGTCTCTGCTATCAGAATTACAATCGTAATAAAAAAAATTCAAATCTCTCTTTGTTATACGGAAACATAAATTAGTATTTTTTAAAAAAAAAAGGAATTTTTCGTAACCACAGGAGAAGATATTTATTTATTTGAGAAAAGTTTAGTTAGTTGAATTTGAAACCCCCAAGAGACACCATCGAGATAAGAGTTGTATCAAATTTTGTTGAGAACTTAATAAAAATTATAACTATAAAATCAGGTTATAAAACCCTACTTTGTAAAGCCAGTGCGTGCATAATTCATAGAAGAATTGCATCGTATCAAGTGGAAGTGGTTCCAGTTTCTAAATCTGATATTTAGAAAGTTTTGCAGAATTCTAAATACATTTAGAATACGTACGAGTTTTCCTGTCCTATTTGGTGAGTCTACTCCAGTTTAAAATTATTTCTCGAGACAGGCCTTTTTAAATACTTTTCGAAAATAGATGCATCTATAGAATAATATTAGCAAAACCGAACGTTATACATAAAAGATCTTACATCAAGTGAAAAATTTTGAATAGACAATTTGAAGACAAATTTGCGTTATTTGACATTGATATACGTCAAGGGTATATTAAACGAGTTGAACTTTTGTATAAAAAATTTACAATTAGTCGAGTTTTAGAATAGGTTGTAGTAATATTAAGATTGATAGAAATTAGTATCTTTGTTTCGTTTACAATATTTTGGGAAATAATAAAATTTTTATAATTTGTTATCTGATTATATAATATATAATTTTGATTCCAACTCACTGTGTTATTAAGTCAGTATCTATTTTCAACGTATTTAACATTTTGCATGCTATAGTAATTTTGATTTAATCAGTGACATTTGCTTAATTTCCAGTGACAATTAATTTGTAAATGTCATAAAATAATTCAAGTGCATTTTAATATATAAAAAA